>CAVNYN010069702.1:11447-38506 GCA_963692815.1 Nyctanthes arbor-tristis
AAAAAAAATTAAAAAAAACCCCCCCCCCCCCCCCCCGCCCCCAAAAAAAAAAAAGGGATAATCAAATGACAGTAATGCCCTTGAATTTTTAGGCGGGAACGACACCACTTGACTCTTTAAAAATATACAGAATACAGATATAGAGTGGCGGGATATTATAAAGTGCGGGTAATAGGCAAAAATCTTGTGACCAAGTATGTTATTAATTTCACGTCCACTACATTCTCTAGCAAATTGTTGTAATTACATGACTTAAGAGTATCTAGAGTATCTATATTAGTAGTGTTAAACTAGGTTATTAGTGAAATTGTTTAGTTAACTCAAAAAATGTAGCTACATTGGTAGTGTTAAAAAAGTTATTAAAAGAATCTTTTTATTTAGTTGATAACTTTATTGTTAATTTTAACAATAATGTTAACATTGTGTGTCTAATTTAATGCTTTCGAAAAATTCTTTATTTATTTATTTAATAAAGTTCGACCAATTACTTTTGACAATAATAGGGTTGACTTGGACTTGTGTAAATTTTAGTGATTTTGTTTAACACATCGAATGTGACACTTCAATAATTGTTAAATTAACTTGCATATGTATCATTTAACAACAACTTAAAATGCACTTTTTGCTTATATTAATAGTAAAAATTAACGACACTAATATGGATGATCTAAACCGACCGACTGCATTAATCATCATTATTGATTTTCAAAACAAAAGCATATGGTGTATGCGTGCCACAATGAGATTGACTTCGACTAGCTAGCTTATTCTAGAGAGTTTTAATATAAAGGGTTAATGTCACTTATAGTCTCCAAACTCTCATGTTTGACACAAATTTATCCTCATTCTTTTTTTCGCCTAGTGAGTCCTCAATCTTAGCTGAAATCCTTCCATTTATCCCCGTTAACGACTTCTGTCCAAAATTTCCGTTAAACGAGCGCATGTGGCACAAACTCAATTGTTTCAAGGGCATTATTGGTAATTTGAAGTACGGAGTACACATGGTTTTGTCATTCTCATTTTACATCCCCTAATGATTACTGTTTTCACAATTTACATCCCCAAATTAATGAGCATAGTAAACCTGATATCCCCAAATCCGTTTGAAATTTTTGATGGAGTTAAGAGTCGGTCGGAAATTTCCGACGGAATATGAAAATTTTGACGGACTTCAGAGTCCGTTGGAAATTTCCGACGGAAACGGAATATAATTCCGTCGGAAATTTCTAACGGACGTAAAAAATAATAAAAAAAAATTTTGATCCAACCCAACCCGCGAGAGGCCCCAACCCGAAGCGGTAACCAGCGACTTTTATTTCTCACGTATGCACCCAAGGAGAGTCGAAACCAAGACCTGGCGGGTGGGGAGTAAAGTCCCAACCACCAGGCTACCATACGTTCTTGTTAACATATTGCTTCGAAATTTATATAAAGTACATTGGAGTAATTTTGCTAATTAAATAATATGGAATTTTCCTTTCAAACGTTGGGGTTTTTTATTAATTAAACTTTTGGTATATGTTATTTCATATATGTCATTTATTGTCTAAATTTATTTGTCTGTATCAACTAATATTAAAATTAATATGTCATTTTATTCACAGTCATTGTTTTAAACATTAACCACTAATATTTTTACAAATAAATTTCCAGACAGTATAAGAGTGCATCGATCTTTTCATAAGACAAGTGTGCGGGTCATATATACGAATGAAGCAAATAGAAATTATTATATATGTATGCACATGCCACACATATGTCCAATAATAATTGATAGATGGCACCTAACTATTCAATGCCTTCTGAATTTCATTCCTACAATGATTGTTATGCATACTGAGATTTCATCTTTTATATTTATTTATATTCCATATCAACTGGTATCCAATGTGGAGATTGTTCGTTTTTTTTTTTTTTTTGGCTCTTTTTTCTAACTGTAGTTTGTATTTTTAATAAATTATTTTATATTTCATCTCTAATGGTTGTTGATTATTAATAACACTTTTAATTTTTTGTAACGTTTTAAATTTAGAGCAGAATTTTACATTTTACTTGCTATATATATCAGTTAACAACTTATCTTCTAGTTTGCAAAAAAGTTAATATATTTCCTATATATTTTTTTATAATTTAAAAGTTAATGTATATTTATTATAGAACATTGCGCATATTAAAATTAAAACCTAAAGTAATTGGATGAATTATTATTGTAATTAAAAAATAAAACTTATCTCAAACTTATTGAAAAAAGTTTTAATTAATAATATTTAGTATAATAAAGAAAGAAAACTTTCAAGATCTTATAAAGGAAAATTAAGATATATTTTTAAAGATATTTCCGATAAAAATTGATACTTTCTGTCAGAAATTTCCGATGAAAATTCAAGTTGGTTAGAAATTCTGTCGGAAATTTCTTACGGTTTGTCATTTCCGTCAGAAATTTCCAACGGACCTTAAGTTCTGTCGGAAATTTCCGATGGTTATCATTTCTGTCGGAAATTTCCGACGATATATTGTGTCCGTCGGGAAATTTCCAACGGACAAGTGGAGGCTGTTGGAAATTTCCGATGGAATTGTCGTTAGGAATCAAGGTCCATCTAAAATTTCCGACGGAAAGCCATTTCCGTCAGAAAGTTCCAACGGATTTTCGTCCGTCGGAAAAAATCCGTCAATGATACCTTGTTTTCTAGTAGTGTTGTCGTTACTATCATCCATTTCATTTTCATTTATATTTCTAGAATATTCTTTGAAATTCTTCCCACTTTCTCTAAATTTCTAAGACTGCGTGTTAATTTTAGACTGAAAGACATGTTCCAATTCAACATATTGTCGCCTTTTTAATATTTGTTCATGAGCCTCTACTGATCCCATTAATTCTATAGCTGTTAATTTTTTTATATTCTTTAATTCTTCTATAGCTGCAATAATTGGATCATATTTTTTTGTGCAAGTAATTAAAATTCTCCCCATAATTTTCTTTTCAGAAATTTCTTCTCCATAAGATCTTAACTGGCTCACTGCTTCATCAATTCTAAAATAGTATTGTTTTGCAGTATCAGAATATTTCATTTTTAGATTTTCAAACTTCCTTGTTAGAGTTTGGAGTTTACAAATACGTACCTTGTCACTTCCCTTGAACTCGTCCTGCATTTATTCCAAGCTTTCTTAGCACTTTCACATCCCATAATCCTTGAAAAATATTCATTCGTCAAGCATATTTGTAAAACCAGAAGCGTCATAGCATCCTTCTGTTGATTTTCTTTAAATTCCTTCTTTTGTGCCGCAGTTAATGGGGAAATGTCGTCTGGGATAGTATACCCAGTACTGACAATATCCCATAAATTCTGAGCATAAAAATATGTCTTCATTTTGATTGCCCAATAATCAGGGTTGTCCCCTTAGAAGGTAGGGATTGGAATTGATGTGCGGAATGCGTCGACCATCGTTTCGCCTTACGCCCAATATTTTTCGAACGAAGCTCTGATATCACTTGTTGGTTTTTTTGAGATTAGTGTAGTAGTAATTAGAGTATGGGAAGTGGAATTGAGTGAAGGATCAAAGAAATGGAAGGTTTTTAGTATTTGGTGGGAAGTAATTTTTCACACAAAAGTTTTACTCAAAATTTTCATACAAGTTTTCACTCAAATTCTTCGTAGTACAAATTTGGATGCACTAAGCCTATTTATAGGCATGGAATGTCGGTGGGAGGTCTACCAACTTTACAATTTGTGGTCCAAAAGTCAAACCTAGAATTTTCTAGCTAGGAGGTCAACAATTCTAGAAATTATCTAGAGTCATGCCATACACATCTAGTTAGTTCTTGATTTTTTAGCTTACTAGTCTTTTATAGAAATGAGCAACACTACTTCATCAAGGTAATTAAGGTAATATTCAATTTCTAACTATGTTACATTCAGTATTCTAGTCCAAACCAAAAGACCAATAGTGACGATATTTTCGACCTATTGCAACGACATATATAGCGACAACTCACATGTTGTCGCTATAAATTTTACCTTTTTTGTCATTAAATTTTTTTAAAAAACTTATTTCACCTGACCCACTTTGGGGCACAACCTGTTTTGGAGCCTAGCCACATTTAATTTTATTCATCACATTTGTAAGCTCCAAGATTTGAACCGTGGAAAGGATTTAAAAAAATTTTAAATCCAAAAGACCAATAGTGACGATATTTTCGACCTATTGCAACGACATATATAGCGACAACTCACATGTTGTCGCTATAAATTTTACCTTTTTTGTCATTAAATTTTTTTAAAAAACTTATTTCACCTGACCCACTTTGGGGCACAACCTGTTTTGGAGCCTAGCCACATTTAATTTTATTCATCACATTTGTAAGCTCCAAGATTTGAACCGTGGAAAGGATTTAAAAAAATTTTAAATCCAAAAGACCAATAGTGACGATATTTTCGACCTATTGCAACGACATATATAGCGACAACTCACATGTTGTCGCTATAAATTTTACCTTTTTTGTCATTAAATTTTTTTAAAAAACTTATTTCACCTGACCCACTTTGGGGCACAACCTGTTTTGGAGCCTAGCCACATTTAATTTTATTCATCACATTTGTAAGCTCCAAGATTTGAACCGTGGAAAGGATTTAAAAAAATTTTAAATCCAAAAGACCAATAGTGACGATATTTTCGACCTATTGCAACGACATATATAGCGACAACTCACATGTTGTCGCTATAAATTTTACCTTTTTTGTCATTAAATTTTTTTAAAAAACTTATTTCACCTGACCCACTTTGGGGCACAACCTGTTTTGGAGCCTAGCCACATTTAATTTAATTCATCACATTTGTAAGCTCCAAGATTTGAACCGTGGAAAGGATTTAAAAAAAAATTATTTCACCAGACCCACTTTGGGGCAGATCCGACCTGTTTTGAAGCCTAGCCACATTTAATTTAATTTGTCACATTTGTAAGCTCCAAGATTTGAACCATGGACCTCCTTTCCACCCCCAAGGCACCTTACCATATGGATTAGTTGGACTTTTGATTATTGTATTGCCTTTATAATATATATATATATATATATTATAAATTATTACAACTATAACGACAAACTTGCTACCAATAAAAACAACTTATCGTCGGTACAACACATAAACAAAGGCGGGAAATTTTCCCGCCAAATGTATAGTGATGAAATTTATGTGTCGTTATTATAGATCAAGAAATATAGTGACAATTTATATATATCGTCGCTACGGCTAAGAAATATAGAGACGAAAGATGGATCACCCCAATAGGTTCTACTTTTAGAGGCGACATAAGCCTATTGCGGCGACTTCGTAGCCGCTATAATCTACATACCGGGTACCAACCTTTATCATGAGATCGTCGCCATAGATGATACCTTATAGGGACGCTTTAGTTTTTGTCACTAAGTTTCGTCGTTGTTGCTCATATTTCTTGTATGTGTGCAAAATCAAGTTTAATCATCGTGCAAAAGTAAGATATTAAACCAACATTTTCCTTGTATTGCCAATATTTTACATCAAATGGAAACTGAACATTTGATTCTAATCCATCATCAATATAAATCTTCATCACTTCACTTGCAGTTTGAGCAGAAAATAACAGTGATCGACTGCTATATGAATCTACATGAAGGTACCACAAAAGAGGATGCGTAAGAAGAGATTGAGAAACA
Source organism: Nyctanthes arbor-tristis (assembly GCA_963692815.1). Lineage (NCBI taxonomy): Eukaryota > Viridiplantae > Streptophyta > Magnoliopsida > Lamiales > Oleaceae > Nyctanthes > Nyctanthes arbor-tristis. The sequence goes on from CAVNYN010069702.1 coordinate 17,138, forward strand.
AGTTACAAACGCATAGAAAGATATAAACCAAGAATACCAACTGCCATCATATAATAAATTTCATACTTTGAAGAGGCAAAATGGATATGTATGGAAGCGAATATGACAGTAGATGTGTGTGTGTGTATGCAATGCTAGCATTTGAACAGAGAGTGTGGGCTGTTTAATGCTATATGTTTGTTAAAAATAAAGGTGCACAAAAGAGTTGTGGAACTCTAGAAACTATTGTAAATATGAATGAATGGAAAAGGAGCGAATTTGACACACACACACACACATATATATAATACAATCTATGTTATAAGTTGTAACAAATGCATATAGATTTACATCAAAAATTAACAATGCTTAAGAAAAAATTTCCAGCTACTATTTCATAGAATTTTACTGTTTACTCTCAATCTTCCTTTTAACATCTTATTTTCATTTTCTAATTGTCATGACATCTTCTTCTTGAACACACTAAAGAATTAAAATGAAAAAGGTATCTCAGGTGGATATATTAAATAATAAACCACAGTCACCTCGTTATCTAATGATAAAGCAAGTAATTCGTTTCATAGAGGGGAAGAGCAAAACAAAATTGAGATATGAAATATATCAATTACTTCTGGAGTATATAATTATTGAGATTAATTAAAGATAAATACATCTATGGGTGTGGCTGGGTAATTTAATTTAGGGCTAATTTTTTTTTACATGTGAGTTTTGTTTCAACCTCCCTGGGGAATAACCGGGCAGTTCTGGAAACTATTTACGCTTGGAAGTAATTGACAATATTGCATGTGGGAGTCTCCCATACTCTTGTGTACCTATAGGCTATAGCCTTTTCTAATCGAACCGCATTATTGTCTTTACCCCTTTTTTCTATTTACCAAAATCTTATTTATTTGTGACGATGAAGTGTGTGTTTTAAAAGTTGATTTTAACACACACATACAGCACAAATACGTATGGGTTTTTTACATGTTAATGACGTGCAATGCAAAGAAAATTTATTGAGAGGTGTGAAAATTTATTTTTGTGGAGAAAATTTATAATTAATTGTCTACTACGTACGTTATTAAAAAATAGTAGCCATCACATCTCAAACAACAAATCAATTTTATTACTAAGTGTTGAAAATAAAAACACTTATAAACTATTTGGTAACCATTTAAAAGAATGTAGGAATTTAAATAGATTTAAAATTCAAATTTTGTATAGGTGTCGAGATTTGATTGTGCCATATGAAGGTGATGATTAAAATGATGTAAGATTTCATGTCAAATTAAATATGTGGTTAAATGTGGTGTTGCCATGTGTCTAAAAATTAAAATTTAAATTAATTGATAAATTTGAGGTATTTTTAATTAGTAGTCAAACATTACGTTAATGCTTACTGTGTGAAAGATAAGATGAGATTTTTACTGACCCCAACGTCAATTCATTAGTTTTAGGAGCAACTGCATTATTGCTTCCTAAAATCAAACGTACGGTACTTTACGTAAACCACAATAAAATGGATTTCATTGTCAATCTTATCAAAATAAATAATACAAAGCCAACCCATGAAGGAATAAGAAGTGATGATTGCTTATAACCATTTCTTTGGAACCCCTTTAATTTAAGAAGGTTAAAATTTGAGATGTCTACACATGCATGCATGCTAGCAACAAGTAGATAATGCCCTAGCTTGACGTTTCAAATATTATACAACGCGTGCTATGATAATATACAGTTGTTAGCATAAGTTGATGGTAAAATACAAGTTGCCCGAATTATACAATCGTCCAACTTGTCTCGACGTCTTCACTTTTTTTTTTCTTTCGATAAAATTAGTACTGTCACAATCACCTCACCTAATGGCCCAACGTCCTTATTGGCCACACTTTCGGTTGAGCTCTCATCTGATACATTCTGTAACAACCCTCTCTATTTTGACATGACATGTCTGCTTTGAGCCAAGCATTGGGCCAGCCTCAATCCCGCATCATCGCTTGAGCAGAGAAAGTGAGACTAGTTTATAAGTTAAGAGACCCACTTCAACTGACATGAGATCTTTTGGGTGAGAACTTAATGGTAACACCGTGCGAGAACAATATTATGTCAAAGTGGGGTTCGTTAGAGTTAATGTCATAATTATTTTGTTAGGCCTATGAATGCCGTGACACTGATTCCCTATTCACGTCAAGGGTGTGTATACACATATATGTGTGTGTGTATATATATAAGGTTCTTGGGCGTGGAGTGACGGTTCTGCAACCATGTTTTGGTTTTGTGTTTATGATCAGGGATGGAGGGAAAGGGGTGGCATGGGGGCAATTGCCCCGGCGGAAATGGTTGCCGAAATGGTGGTAGCCCCTGCAAAATTTTTGAAACTCGAAAGTTTTTTCCCCTAAAAATCGTAGCTGGACGGAGATTGCAGAAGAAGGCATTCAGGTGGAAAAGATAAAGGGATCGATAGGGGATGAAAAATTAATCAAAAAAGGCCTAATATTTCAAGCCCATTTGCAGCTAATCTTTAAAGCTCAGACTAGATTGGGAGTTAGGGTTGCCAGGGATTGTCGGAACTAATTAAATTCGAAAACCATTTTTCTGAGCTTTTTACATAGAAATCTAGCGTTAGTGTTGAAGGTTCATTGCAGTCGGCAAAGAAACAAGATGGGAAGAAAGATGAACGGGAAAGTAAGGATCACCGGTCTTTCTATAAAGAAGTGACATCTCCCATTAGAGAGAACTCACGCACACATAGCCCCCTATTATTAGAGAATCAGAGGCCTCTTGTACACACGGTCCCCTGTTATTGGGAATCAGGAAACGGGGCTCTCTAATTCCCCAATAATAGCGGCCATGTGTGCATAACCTCTCGCTAAAGGGAGAAGTCACATCTTCTTAGAAAATTTCATCATCGGTGCTAACCATTCGCATATTCCAAGAATGTGTCTATTAGTTTTCTCTTTAATCATTTTCCATTCCATTTAACTTATTAATTATTGGTCAACAGGTTATTAATTAAAATGAGACTCTATATATATATATATATATATATATATATTATACTAATGTCTACTCCCTTCATTAAGCAAATATAGTCCATTTTCATTTTTCATATAATTAAATCTAATTAGTTAATATTCTTGGAAAAGTATCATCTAAGAACATATTTCCTAGTACACTCTTTTATTTATTCATTATTTCACTTAATTGTTCTTTTTTATTTATTACAATCTGAAATAAATAGTGGTATATTAAAAATAATGGAAGACGAATGCGAAGGAAAGTTGTGCTATTTGGACAATGAGAGGTATACAAATATCTATAAAAATTAACACATATCAGGATCTTATTTTTCAACACATCACATTATTTTTATATCAATAGTAATCACGTGGATCATATGTCTCTTTTGTCACACTTTTTGTCTATTATTTTGTCTAAATAGAATTATTCATGTCGAAAATTAATACATGGATTGTTTTTTCTTTTTGTTTTTTATTAAATTGATTGGTTGGTCGGTAGAATAATATGCTAGCTCATCATCACTTGGTTTAGTCCGACCGGCCTATTTCGCAATGAGGTAATCTAGCATTGAACATAGGACGTCACAGAAGAGGATATTTAGGGAGAATTTCGAGGTAGGATTATTTGTGGTTGCAAATTAACGGGAGGACTTCGACTATGGGTAATATATATTTGCAAGATTATAAATAATGTTGGTGGATGACGAAATTTCTCTCAAATTGGTGGTATTTCTCTAGTAAAGCGGGGTAATTGATAAAAATGTATAAAGTATAATTATCTGTTACATTATTAAAAAATATTAGCCATCACATCTCAAACAACAGACCAAGTGCATTACTATCATGAGAGATAAGATGATATTGTCATTGGCCTTAATGTCAATCCAACACTTTTAAGAGCAACTGCGTTATTGCTTCCTAAAATCAAACATACAGTACTGTACATAAACCGCAATAAAATGGATTTCGTCGTCAAACTTATCAAGCAAAAGTAATGCAAAGGCAACCGACGAAATAAGAAGTGATGATTGCTAACCATTTCTTTAGAACCCCTTTAAAAGGGTTATAATTTGAAATGTCAACAAATGCAGGCATGCTACAAGTAGATAATGTCCTGGCTTGACGTTTCAAATATTGTACAACGCGTGATCGGACAATTTACAATTACCACATGTTGATCGTAAAATACAAGTTGCCCGAACTACATGATCATCCAACATGTCTCACTGTCTTCACTTTTTTCTTCTTTCGATAAAATTATCATGGTGTCGATATATATTTATATATATACACGCGCACACACAATAGGATTGGGGAGAGCACACCATTATATTTTATTTGACTTATCATTTTAGATAATTTAAAAATATTTATAATCATCGGTGATGATAAATAACATATATAACATTATTCAAATAAAAAAGGACAGAGCCGGATTGCCAAAGGTGTTCACATGCATGTTTGGGAAAAAGATTGGATTAATTAGACTATTTGGTCACAATGGATAATAGGTAGCACAATTTATTTATTTATTTATTTTTATACGGTCAGCGGCTTATAATTCTACCTTAAAAGTTTAACCCATTAATTGGAGTAACTCAAACACTTTATGTTGATAACAAATTATGCTGGAATTAACTTGATATATCGCTATATCACAACTTTATATAAATATATTCTCAGGTTACTTTATGAGAAACAGTAACCTCTTTCCTTTTTTTTTGGGTTAATTTCACAAATCATCTACAACCTTTAAGTTAAGAATCAGTTTCATCCCCAACTTTTTTTAGCAACACTTTTGTCCCCAACGTTTGAATAAATGCACGCAAATCATCTTTTTTGTCTCTATTCACTAAATTTGGATGGTTATACCTTATGCTTTTTTAATTTTAGAAGCAAAATATTTAAAAATAATAAAAAATTTAAAAAAAGGGAAAATAACCCCACCCCACGCAATCCAACAAATCAAAAGGCCGCCGGAAATGGCATCCTTTGTTGTCGTTTGCTGCCATTTCTAGTGGTCAAAATGCGGGGTGAATCTCTGTAGGAAATGGAGGAGATTCACCCCTCCTCCCCCTAAAAAATGCTGTTAAAATGGCAGTAGATTGCTGTCAGTTCTGATAGCGTTTTTGTTGGCAGAAACTGCGTCATTTCTGGCAGCATTGTTGGGGGGCCTCTTATTTCTTGCTGTTTCTGGCAGAAAATGGGGGCATTCACTACCCCCCTTATTTGCCGTTTTCGGTGGCCATTTCATTTCGTGGTTTGGTGGGTGCGGGGTGTTTTCCCTTTTTTTAATTTTTTTATTATTTTTAAATTTTTTATTTTTAAAATTAAAAAGTAAGGGGTATAATAGTCTAAATCAATAGTGACAAAAAGGACGATTTGCATGCATTTATTCAAAGGTTGGGGACAGAAGTATTGCTTAAAAAAGGTTGTAAATGAAACTGATTCTTAATTTAAAGGTTGGGGACGATTTGTGAAATTAACCCTTTAGGTTTCAAGTGCACAAATAACAGATGATCTTTTCTCAATGTTAGTTGCTGGTCATGAAACCATTGGTTCGGAGTGGTGTTGGACATCTTATGCGCTAAGTAAGGTTTCATTCTAATTATGTACTCATTATCTTAGTAAATTCATTTTATACTATGCTGATTTGGAGTTGTCCAGAAAGGATTGAAATTACTATGTTCCTGAAATGCATTGTGGGCAAATCATGCTCTTACTCAGCGAAGTATTTTGCATATAAATGCCTTCAAGGGAAGGTTAAATGAAATGATGGGAAGAAATACTTGATTTCCTCCATACTCCTGTCTCATCGTTGCACTTTTTTCTTTTACTATTAAACTACATGAAACTTGAAAGTATTGGTTGATGTATCAATTTCATTCTTCATTCTATTTTATCTATATGCTATTTCCCACATATTTTGATATTTTTTTAGTGCAGGACCAAACCGCATTGAGAAATGTGCAAGAATAAGTTGACAGTTTTACAGGGACACATTCCTACGTATGAAGATGTAAAGAATCTTAAGTTCTTGACGCATTGCAGAATTGAATCAATGCGACTATATCTGTACCCTTAACTTGCCATTTTTATCCTAAGTTTTGCACAATTTATCCTTGGGATGGGTTATCCCACTGAAGCACTTAACTTGCCTGGCATCTCCAGAAGATTGAAGTTTGGCCTGGCAATGTAGAGTAATGATGATAAAGGAGCCTTTCAATGCCTCCTAACTATGAGCAACAACAGGGATATAGGATGGGGTTGGACTTGAATGACATTATGAATTTATCTTCAAATAAGGAAAATATAAAGGATGCTATTAAATGAGTAGTTAAATTTGCCAAGGAGTTCATGGATCTTATCGATGATGTGGATGCTACAGGATAAGCTGACATTGCTCGAAAGGCAACAAAAAGACTAGCTGCTGGCTGTTGCTGCTTCAGTAAAAGGAGCTTTAAGAGGTCACGAGTTAAGACTTAAGAGCACTTGCTCTACACTTTGCAAATAAAGGGGAGTTGACACCGCTCAGCTTATGTTTTCATGTTTCAATTTTATTTTATTTTTTTTTTATTCCAAGTGCTATTTGTATAATGTCATGAACTCGTGATGTGCACAAATTTTAATTATTTTGAACCATGGGCAGTTGATATGATTTGGTAATTCTTGTAGCTAAATGTCTTGATTATATGCCTGAAACTTGATCGTGGTAAATTACAATATAAATTTAGTTAAGCGTGCAATGTATAACTGCATTTATGCTACAACTCAATCTAAAAGGGCCTCAAGTTAATCTTTGAAATAAACATGCACTTATTTTATCCATCTATTAGGCTTAATTTCATTTTATTAGAATTACATTCCCATGCAACGCGCAGGTACAGCACTAATGTGTATATATGCGAATTCATATTCACAGCTTTTGAGTCATATCACACAGGTCCCCCTATCATGATTTAATTATTACTGTTAGTGTACATACTTTCTTTGCATTACTTCTTAGTCCTCGTAGTTTCGTCTTACTTCTTTTTAGTCCATAGTCCAGTTAGTTATGTTTTATGTCCTGATTAGATTCTAACATATTAGTTAAGTTCGTTCTTTCTGTTTTTCTTAAAGCTCAATGGGGTTGATTTTGTAAGAATTTTAGAGCTCTCTCTCTCTCTCTTTCTCTCTCTAAACTGTTCTATTTGATAACATGGTATCAAGTAATTTTGAAGCCCTTGGTCTTCGAATCTTTGGGGGGTTTTCTATGAATCATCTGTGTTCTTGCACAATTCATTCGATTTATTCAATTTTTGTTCCTCTCGATTACTATGGCTAGAGAAGGCATGATCAAAAAGGGATCTACCAACGTCGGAGCAAGTAATGTCAATCCATTTTCTTCCTTGGATTCAAGTCAAGCTATAGGAGCGGATGATCTGAATAGTCACTACTATCTCAGCAGTTCTGATCATCTAGGTCTAACTCTTGTTTCTAACATTCTGATAGGTAACAATTCTAACTCCTAGTTTAGATCAATGAAAATGGCGTTGGTAGCTAAAAATAAATTGTGCTTTGTTGATGGTTCTATTTCTAGGCCAAACTGTAACGACCCCAAGTTCTGAACACCTGAGACGTTACTAAATCTATTCTCTCTCATTTTAGAATGCAGAAAACTTAAAACATTTATATAAATAAGTGCAGAAAAATTTTCTTTTAATGGCATAATAAAATTTCATCAACAATCTCAAATATGACCATTGCCAATAACTAACAAATACTTAAACCATTGTTAAAATATTAAACTTTGAAATAACATCAATATTTCTAACAAATAAAAAGAAACGTTAACAAATAAACGTTTAGTCATTTTTCTTTTTATTCAATTACCATCCTTGGTCGAGTCACTGCCAGCTCGAGGACCTGAAGTATTTTGAAATGAAGAGTGAGTGTTTTGAAGAAACACTCAGTAGATTCCCGTGCACTATCCTTAAGATACGCAATACATATTAGGCAATCAACACATGTACACAAGCAAATTATGTCTGTGGGCTTGTCTTAATACAAACTAATTGTCTATGTCTATGGGCTCGTCAGAATGATGACCTAATTTTGTGGGCTTCCGATTAATGCGAGCTAATTATGCGCATACTTTCCATGTTTTCATAAGTCACACACAGCACTCGCATAATCACATAATATAGCATTGCATCATACTTTTCATAAAAGTGCGCACATAACTTTAAATAGGAAATCTACCTCGTTATACTTTCCTTTTTCGAATTTAAGCTTTTAGGGCAAGTGAAGCATGCGTCAAGTTATGCTTCTCATCTAGGCAAATAAATAATTAAAGTTAGAAATTTTAAAAGTTTTTAGATTAAATAAAAGTATAAATTAAATTGTGAACTTTGAAAGATTTTGGGCTAAAATACAAACTTTTAAATCTTTAGGGACTGAGATCAATGACTCTAAAATTATGATGACTGAGATAGAATTTTTCAAAAAATACAGGGACTAAAATAGATAAGAACCGAAACTCCTGGATCGAGTTAAACTTTAATAAAAAAACAAGGACTGTAATAGGCTGAAATAAAAAATTTGAGACACATTGTCATGATGATAAAACATAAGGACTGAAATCACCCAGAACAAAATTCTAGGACTAACTAAATGCTTGAGATGTAGTCTAGGACTGCAACAACTAAGTATTAAACTTGGGGACCGAATATGCAAATCGGTTGAGTCAAAATACCCAACCCACACTTCCAAATCGCCCCCAATACAGATGAAGGTAGAATAAAGAGTGAGACGGGCGACGGGAATCCAAGCTTTTGGATCGATGGCTGGGGTTCGGCAGCTTGGTATGAGTAATGGGTTCGATCGGCGACGATGAAGGTTCGAGACGACGCTGTGGCTCGCGACAGAGGGTCCATGAGTAGTCCTAATCTTGTAGCTGGGTTCGAGAGTTCGGGTTCGATAGGTATTGATTGAGGCAGAGAGGAGGTTGCAGTGTCGTGGGTTCGTTCAGGAAAAGGAGTCGAAGGCTGGGCTCGCGAGACATGGGTTCGAGAGGAAGCATAGGGTTCGAGCTTCTGCGCTTCACCATTGAGGGTTGCGGTTTAAAGGCCTGAGAGTTGGGTTCGAGGATTGGGTTGGAAAGGGAGGTCGACAGTGAAGGTAAGTCATGGGTTCTTGATTCCAAATTTCTAGTTTTGAGTTTCTATTTCCCCTGAATTTGGTTGTGTTGGCTGATGGGTGAAGGAGTGTTGATGGTGAATCGGTTGGAGCTCGGGTGAAGAGTCGAAGGCCAATCCAAACTGGTTCCGTTCGAAGGTTCGAAATGACAGTGTGTCGTGTGTGTATTTGTACTGTAACGTGTGCATATGTATATACCTTTGGGAATGAAAACTGATTGAGTTTGTAAAGACGGATGGAAATTTGCTGAAATGTTTCTGGGTTTATGCGTGCGTGTGTCTCTATATATGTCCCGGAGTGTGTATTTTTGGCTTCAGTTAGGGGCCCTAAACAAATAAGTTAGGGCCCAAAAGATCCAAAACCAATCTGATATATATATATATTTTTTTTTTTCTAAAAAAAAAATGACTTGAAAACCAAAAAAGCCCAAATTCTGAACGAAGAACACTGAAGAACAATGAACGTCTGGGCTGGGAAAAAGAATAGGGGAGACTGGAGAGGCTACAACCAGTCCGCCGTCCGACGCTGGTAGCTGCTGGACCAACGACCGTCCATTGGCGTCCGTCTACTCCTGCCGGCTACGTAGGCATCAAAGCTCCAAAGGGGTAAGTTCCCAAATGACTAAATCCTAATTTCTAAATTGCTTAGAAGTTTGACCTTATCCAGTTGTCCTTAATCGGTTAATCCTTATTCAGTTATATGGCTTATGGCTAAATTGTAATGGGTAATCAGTAGTAATGGCTTACTGCTTAATGCTTATGGTTATGGTTAAATATAAAATATTAATTCTTGAAGTTAAATTCTTAATGAATAATGATGTTGCTTTCGTTTAAATGGTAATTTTTAGTGTTATGTAATTTATTTTAGTTTCGTTTAGTTGGCATTAAGTGAGAGGGAGGATTAGATGCTTTTGTTTAGTAGTTGTTGAGGATTGGATGTTGAGGATTGGATTATTTTGTTTAATGTATTGGGATCATTGGATGCTATGAACTGAAATTGAAATTTTTGTGATAGAAAATTCAGATGCATTTTAGTTTTGTGTTATTGGTATGAATTGAGAGGTCTAGATGCTTTTGTTTAATTGCCTTTTTGATTGGATGCTTTTATTTACTGTTTATAGCACAATTGAATGAGAAAGAATTATATATCACGCCTCCGAAATATGAATTTGGATATCAAAAAGGGAAAAGGAAAGAAAGGGAAAAAGCTCTTATACAAAGTCAAGTGGGAGACCTTGATAAGTATTTTAGCAAGAAAATAAGAGAGACAGAGCCACAACCACAAGAGAATGTGGAAAATGTAGTGAGCGAGTCGATTGAAGTGATTGTGGATCGGTTGGTTGAGGATGAGGCAACTTATGTAAAGGAGTCAGGAGAGAGGGGAGGAAGAAACGAAAGAACAAAATGGGAGTAAAAAAGGTTGCTTTGGTTTAGCTGATCTTGCTTCAGTTGTGAACATTTGATAAGTGTTTTTGCGTCTAAAAATGTAAGACATGCAATATTTAGGTAACTTGTTCACACATTATAGTGTATTTTGATGATAACACATATATATTATTTAGATGTTCATTTTATATTTTTTCGTGATAAAAAGTAATTATTTATCGCTACGTCGGGGGGGGGTCAATTTTTCGAATATCGTCTAGGGGCTAGTAATTTACAGGGCTGGCCCTGTTTGCTGTGTTAAGCTTCGTCTCCATATTGGTAATATTTGTCGACCTTCATCAAACTCATTCTGACCTTTAGTAATTATTTTCTTTTATGTTTTCCAATTTTGTTTTGCAGATTGAGATTAAATCTTAAGATAGTTGGCAAATTAGATTTTTATTTGTCTCAGCTGTCAGTCTTTGATTCTGTGGCAGTTAGTCCACAAGTTTATGCTAGATGAAACTACATTAATTGAAATAATTGAGAATTACACTGTAGGGAATTCAAGGAAGTAGGGACACATGGAGGAAATTCAGAATTGTTGGTCGAAAAGAATAAATACATTGAACACAATGAAACAAATCAACCGACCGCACCTGGAACATATGAAATTGGCATATATAGGCTCCGTCTAAGGTCGGAATTTCATTTATAGAAACGTAAAATGGTTGACATTTCTAGGTGAGCTCCTGCTCCCTTCATTCCTTTTTCTAATTGAGCTATTGCCTAACCGTGTGATAGGTGCTTGATATTAACTTTTGGGCTTGATTATAATTTTCTTGGTATTCCTTGCTGAATTTTTATTGCTTTCTTATTTTTTTATTTTTTTAATATATATATATATATATATATATATATTTGTACTCTTTTTAGAACTTGAAATGGAACAACCTTTTGCCTAGCAAGGGAAACTATTTTGTGATCTACCCTGGGGTTGCTTTACTTAGATTATATTATCATTATATATATAAAGCCGAAAATGCTTTGTGACTTTTGCGGTAAAATAATCTGTGTCTGTTGCGGTACCTCTTGGTTTTATTTTTATTTCTTTATTTATTTTGTTTTATTTATGATTTAAATTGATTGATACTATTATTCCGTCTTTCCTTCAAAGTATTATCTTCTATATCTAAATCAAATCTCTTGCACTTTCCTAGAATCCCCATCTGATCATCCCTCGCTTTTCTCGCGTAGGATTTATACATTTCCTTATTGCACTGGAGTCTATTTTTGACATTGGAGTCTATGAATCACTAAGTGATTTGGTGTCTTCAATTGGATCAGTGTGAATCCCTTCCTGAGTTGGATAGGTAATTTCGATTTGGTAAATTTTCTTAACCAATTTCATCATAAATCTTGAGTCCCTAAAATTCACCAATAAATTTAATTTTGAGCAACCATCGACTAATTTGATTTTGAAAATTTTGCGTTCTCACTTATTGGGGGACTGCTTCTACGATTTCAAGATTAGAAGAACCATAAAGTAGAGTTCTTCTGTGATCTTCTATTAAACAAGAGACAAGAGAAGCAAGTTTGAGAGAAACTATTTTGGACTCATATCAGATTGCAAATTTGAATGATCAGTATGTTCTTGGAAAACAGTTGGGATGGGGGCAATTCAGAGCAATCTGGGAATGTGTGGATAAGTTCACTAGGAAGGTTCTAGCCTAAAAATCTATTGCTAAAGGCATGCTAGCTCCCTTTCAAGTTAATTAATTTTTTTAGCACATGAAGTAATCGAATGTTTGTTTGATAAGAGATGTCTAACTAGTTTGTCAAACATTGGATTGACATAGCCAAGAGAAATATATGCATTTTGTGCAAGATTTCATATCACATGACATGTATTGGAAATAACATTGCTGCCACAGGAATTAAGAGTTCATCAATTAAGTAATCTTATTTATTTATGCTTTAGTCCTTCTTTAACTTAAAAGATGTATGAATCTTATACCCGCTTTTTCAATAGCCTAATAAGATATATTTTACTTTCTCGCAGATTTGAATGCCCTATGTTTTAGTGTTGTCCATTTGAAATATATTGACTGAATTGAAGACGTTCTTCCTTCTCGAGAGCTTTTTCCTTGAGGAATATGTTGCCATAAAGTATTGTGTATTTCCGGTTGAAGGAATCTAGAAGCTATTGCTTATGCATCATGGGTCTTTATTTGACTTGTGGAACGTACTATTACTAGTTGGTATAATCCCAAACTATACTTTTGTATTTTGGCAAGACAAATTTGAAAATGTAGCTCTTCCACCTGATTTGGCTCTCTATTGCGCCCGCAATGCTTGTTATGTGCTGCCATAGTGGTTACACGAAGATGCCGTTGTGGCCGGTCTAAAACGGTCCACTTTATGATTATGTTCGGATAGGGCCGGACTTGGGTATAGGCCCAACAAGCACCGCCTTAGTGCCCAAAAAATCAAAAGGGCCCAATTTCAGCTTTAAAAAAAAATTGGTGGCCCATTCTTTAAGAAAACATGACACATTAATTTAGCTCAATCTAAGTGAAATAAAATTTGAGCCCTTAAATCCAAATTTAAGAATTAGATCCAATAAACAAAAACCAATTCATTTACCATAATCCAAAGCAAATCTCGGGCCAAAAAATCAAATTACACCCAAATTCATTTACCATACATACTTAATTGTTATCGAATTTTATCCCACAAGTATATGGGGTTGAAACAAATTGCATAGTAAATGAGTTAAATGTCATACCCACAAGGATCAGCATTAAAATATATTGACTAAACGATTTTGATAAAGAATACAAACTAGAAAACACACAATTTAGACAATGAGTTTCAAGTAAGCTTTGAATTCGTATGTTAAAAATAAAGAAGGAAATACAAAGATAGAGCCCTAGCACTTCGAAATCTACAAGCTTGTATCTCCAATCCTCCTTGTGTATTCTCCCAGATAAAATTCACCCTGGTTTGCTTGCCACGGCCTACCCGTGGGCAACTTTCAATGCATGCGTTTCAGTGCTTAATTTGCCTTTTTCTTGCAGCAGTAGTCCTTTTCAACATTTTCTTCATCTAACCAAGTCAAAAACCTCTCGAACTCTTCACCATTTGATGTCATATCTCGGATGTAAAGTTCCATTTTGGTTTAAAAATCATCCTTTTCACTTAACATCACCCCAAGCTATCGCTTTTCACCTATATGAACTATATTCACACAAATTAAATAGAAATATGCTCAATCTATACTATAATTCTTTATTTGTCCCTTAATAAATGCAATTAATTTATTTACTTAATACATTTCATACTTATAGCTTCTAATATTCTTACCTTAAAAGTTCTCCCCCAAAAAAAAATTGTATTTTGGGAGTAAATGACTCTTGGAGAGCTGAGCTTGGGATAACTCAAATCAACCCTTTCAATATGTTAATAATTTGCCAAAGATATTTTACTTCTATACTATAGCTAAAAGAGAATTTCTTCCTTCATATTATACTGAATTTCTTCCTCCTTCAACCATTCTCCAACCATCAGTCCTCTCTCCTCCCTACCCCATGTTCGAAATCCACGACCAAAAAGATACAAGACGCAGAGTGGACGATATTTTTTTCATCTTAAAAGAACTTTTTAGTACACTATGTAGTATTATAATTAAATATTAATTAATATTTGAACTATACTATTCAGTGTGTTGCTTAGTTTCACATATGACAAACAATAGTTTCACATATGACAACTAGTGCAACATTGGAGGCATCAACTATTGGAAGTATACTTGATTTGGGATAAAACAAAACTTGGGCCTACAAGGCCAACAAAAAGAATTTTCTAGAAGAGACCCAATAAGCCCATTAACTAGAAGTCTCTTTTGGATAAGTTTTGAGAGATATTTTTAGGAGATATTTCTAGATAGTTTCTAGATATTTGTAATGGATAAATATCTAAAATATTTGTATAGAAAGTTCTAGAGGATCAATTACAGCCGTTAGATTAAGAGAATAGTGGCAAAATCCTAGTCATTGGTTAAGGAGGTGCCACTAGTATAAATAGGGGTGTTGTGTTCCAATTTGTGTGAAGTGAGTGAAGTGAAAAAGTGAAAGAAAGAAAAGAGTTCCTTTGTAATACTTTCTCCTCTTCCACTACTATTTCCATTGTTCCCTTCTTAAAACCTTTCAAGCCTTCTTCCTAAAAATTAATTTCTATATTCTAACAAAGTGGTATTAGAACTAGTTTAAGGAAGAGTCTCTAAAAAAGTCATGGCTATGGGTAGTATGGCATAAGTCATGGCTATGGGTAGTATGGCATACTTTCAAGTTCCATCATTAAAGGGAAGCAACTACGATAATTGGAGTATCAAGATGAAGGCTTTACTTGGAGTACATGATATTTGGGAGATTGTGGAGAAAGGCTACAATGAGCCACAAGATGAGACATCGCTATCCCAACAACAAAGGGATAGTTTAAGAGATTCAAGAAAGAGAGACAAGAAAGCTCTCTACCTCATCTATCAAGCATTGGATGATAATGGGTTCCAGAAGATTTCCAATGCAAAATCTGCCAAGGAAGCATGGAAGAAGCTCCAAATTTCCTACAAAGAAGAAGATAAAGTAAAGAAGGTACGTATTCAAACTCTAAGAGGTGAATTTGAGGCATTACATATGAAAGAACCCGAGTCTATCTCCGATTATTTTTCAAGAGTCTTGGCCGTTTCAAATCAATTAAAAAGAAACGGTAAGAAATTAGAATATGTGAGAATTATGGAAAAGATACTCCGATCTTTGGATCCCAAGTTCGAACATATTGTTGTGACAATCGAAAAAACAAAAGACTTCGAGGATATGACGATCGAGCAACTTCAAGGATCGTTACAAGCCTATGAAGAAAAGCATAAAAATAAACAAAGGATCACTGAGCAACTTTTCAAGATAAACATAAAGGAGAAAGAATAAAGCCAAGGCAACAATAGAAGTCAACGCGGCCGAAGTAGCGGTCGAAGTAGAGGACGAGGCCGTAACCACAATGGTGGTCGAGGATGGAACTTTAACAACAATAATTATGAGAAGAGAGAAATCTCAATAAGAGGACGTAAAAGGGGATAATCAAACTCGAGGTACGATAAATCTCAAGTCCAATGTTTTAATTGTGAAAAGTTTGGTCATTATGTTTGGAAGTGTAGGACTAAAAATAATAGAGTTGAAGAGGGGACTAACTATGCAGAAACAAAAGAAAATGATGTCCCACTACTACTAGCACACAAGGTTGATGATGAAAGTCAAGAAACCACATGGTATCTTGACACTGGAGTAGGCAATCATATGCATAGAAGGAAAGGTATGTTCACAGAGCTTAATGAAAAGGTGAGTGGCAATGTATCTTTTGGGGATGAATCTAAAGTACCAGTACAAGGAAAAGGTAACATTCTTATCCGTGCTAAGGATGGAAGTCATCGCATGATTTCTAGTGTTTATTATATGCCCGACATGAAAAGCAACATCATAAGCTTGGGTAAGCTCTGAGACAAAGGCTATAATATTTATTCCAAACATTATTGCCTTTTTATAATAGATGATAAAGGAAAATTAATAACCAAGGTGAGAATGTCAAAGAATAGATTATTTCCTCTAAACATCCAAAATGATGTTGGAAAATGTCTTAAAACTTGCTATAAAGATGCATCATGGCTTTGGCATCTCCTATTCGGGCACCTTAATTTTAGATGACTTGAGCTATTATTCAAGAAAAATATAGTGAAGGGATTACCACATATTAATCATCCTAATCAGCTTTGTGAATGATGCTTATACGGAAAGCAATTTTAGAAAAGCTTTCCAAAGGAGGCTAACTCAAGAGCCCAGAAGCCGCTTGAGTTCATACACACAGATGTTTTCGGTCTAATTAAGTCAAGTTGTCTCGGTAAGAGCAATTATTTCCTTCTCTTTATAGTTGATTTTTCAAGAAATACATGGGTGTATTTCTTGAAGGAAAAATCAGAAGTTTTTGAAGCTTTCAAGAAGTTGAAAGCTGCAATAGAGAAAGAAAGTGGACGTCCCATTAAAGCAGTAAGGTCCAATTGAGGAGGAGAGTTTACTTCTACGGAGTTCTTGAAGTTTTGAGAAGAAAATGGAATTCGACGTCCTTTAACAGTTCTAAGATCCGTCCAACAGGATGGAGTGGTGGAAAGAAAGAATAGAACTATCATCAACATGACACGAAGCATGCTCAAGAGCAAGAAAATGCCAAAAGAATTTTGGGCAGAGGTTGTTGTATATGCAGTCTACTTATCCAACCGATCTCCAACAAAAAATGTATGGGGAAAGACACCGCAGGAAGCTTAGAGTAGAAGGAAGCCTGGAATTTCCCACTTACGAGTCTTTGGGAGTATTATTTACGCCCATGTACCAGACGAGACAAGAAGAAAGCTTGATGAAAAAAGTGATAAGCTCATTTTCATTGGCTATGCTACAAGCTCAAAGGGCTACAAGCTTTACAGTCCAAGAAATGGGAAAGTAATCATCAGTCGAGATGTGGAGTTCGATGAAGAAAGCAGTTGGGGTTAGAATACTCTAGAAGAAAACTATAATTTCTTTCCTCACTTTGAAGAGGCGCATGAGAAACAACCAACAATGGACCAAGAAGCTGAAGCGTCCAACACGTCACCGGTTTTACCAACAATATCTGAGGATAGAAATTCTTCACCATCTTTCTTGAATGAAAGAAACGAAGAACGCACAAGAAGTTTGCAAGATGTATATGGAGATACTGAGAGGCTTGATAATCTCACCATCTTTTATCTCTTTGCAGACTGTGAACCATAAAACTTTGAAGAAGCTGCACAAAATAAGAAGTGGAAAAGTGCGATGGATGAAGAAATTAGGGCCAGGTCTCTTTGCAAACTGTGAACCATAAAACTTTGAAGATGTTGCACAAGATAAGAAGTGGAAAAGCGCAATGGATGAAGAAATCAGGGCCATTGAAAAGAATGACACATGGAAGCTTACCTCACTTCCAAAGGGACACAAGCCTATTAAGGTCAAGTGGGTTTACAAGGCAAAGAAGAATGCCAATAGAGATGTTGAGCGATACAAGGCAAGACTTGTAGCAAAAGGCTATAGTCAAAGGGTCGTCATCGACTATAATGAGGTATTTGCTCTAGTCGCTCGTTTAGAAACTATTAGACTAATTATTTCTTTAGCAGCACAAAATAGATGGAAGATTTATCAAATAGATGTGAAGTCCGCTTTTCTCAATGGAGTACTTGAAAAAGATAACCTCTGGGGTATATTGTGAAGAGACATCAAGACAAAGTCCTAAAGTTGAAGAAAGCTCTCTATGGGCTAAAGCATGCACCAAGAGCATGGAACAGCCGCATCGATAGGTACTTTCAAGAGAATGGTTTCATCAAGTGTCCTTACAAACATGCTTTATATATCAAGATCAAAGATAGAGACACTTTGATGGTATACCTCTATGTGGATGACTTAATCTACATTGGAAGCAATCAAAGCATGTTTGCTAACTTCAAGGAAGGGATGGAGAAAGAGTTTGAGATGACAGATATTGGGCTAATGGCATACTATCTTGGCATTGAAGCTAAGCAAAAGAAAGACGTGATTTTCATCTCATAAGAAGGATATGCAAAGGATATCCTCGAGAAATTCAAGATGGGTGATTGCAATCCGGTAAGTACGCCCATGGAGTGTGGAGTCAAGCTATCCAAATATGATACAGCAGAGAAGGTAGACCCGACTCTCTTTAAGAGTTTAGTTGGAAGTTTACGCTACTTAACCTGTACGAGGCCAGATATTCATTATGCAGTTGGGCTAGCTAGCCGTCGTTACATGAAAACTCTAAAGTTTATTCATCTAAAGGCGGGAAAGAGAATACTTTGCTACATCAAAGGTACGATCAATTTTTTCTTGTTCTATTCTCAGTCTAATGATTATAAGCTCGTTAGATATTCTAACAGCGATTGGGCTGGAGATGTTGATGATCAAAAAAGCACAACTGGTTTTGTGTTCTTCATGGGAGATACTGCCTTCACATAGATGTCAAAGAAGCAGCCAATTGCCACTCTTTCCAATTGTCAGGCTAAATATGTGCTACTACATCCTGCATCTGCCATGCAATCTGGCTTTGAAACTTAGTAAGGGAGTTGGGTGTGTCAAAAGAAGAGCCTACGCAGATTTGTGTCAACAACAAATCAACTATGGCCTTAACAAAAAATCCAGTGTTTCACAATAGAAGCAAACACATAGACACACGCTACCGCTATATACGAGAATTCATTGGAAGAAAGGAAGTATAACTGGAGTATGTAAAGTCCCAAGATCAAGTAGCTGACATCTTCACCAAGCCACTCAAGTATGAAGATTTTATGAAGCTAAGAAGCCTACTCGGAATGACAAATCAAGTTTAAAGAGGGGTGTTAGAAGTAAACTTGATTTGGGTCAAAACAAAACTTGGGCCTATAAGCCCAATAGAAAGAATTTTCTAGAAGAGGCCCAATAAGCCCATTAACTAGAAGTCTCTTTTGAATAAGTTTTGGGAGATATTTTTAGGAGATATTTCTAGATAGTTTTTAGATATTTGTAATGGATAAATATCTAAGATATTTGTATAGAGAATTCTAGAGGATGAATTATAGCCTTTAGATTAAGAAAATAGTGGTAAAATCCTAGCCATTGGTTAAGTAGGTGCCACTAGTATAAATAGAGGAGTTGTGTTCCAATTTGTGTGAAGTGAGTGAAGTGAAAAAGTGAAAGAAAGAAAAGAGCTCCTTTGTAATACTTTCTCCTCTTCCACTACCATTTTCATTGTTTCCTTCTTAAAACCCTTCAAGCCTTCTTCTTAGAAATTAATTTCCATACTCCAACATCAAGTTCCACCCTATGAATTCAGTTTCAACTTTGCGTAGCTAAGCCAACCTAATTAATTAAATGGTAGTAATAACTAATTAATATGACAGTATTTTACTTTTAGGATGATGAATTAATCTGTATTTTTTCAATAATAATGCAATTTGCAAAGAAAGTAATCAATGAAATGTGGTGTTGACGTGGTTGGCCATCATTTTTCGAGATGTGGTCCAAAAACCTATATAATAAGGTCCAAAATTCATTTCTCTTTTACGTGTGACCTTTTATAGAACAGTGACTAATTTTCTAGCATATATAAAGGAGTATTTATTTCATGTTAGGGTTCTTTCTTTTTTGTTGTATGTATATATGTCCTCTTGTATAGTGTACAATCTTTCGGTCATTCACGCAAACCGATTCCATCTTGATTGAAAACCTGGCAATTATCATATATCGTGCCTTTTAATTAATTTGGCATTTATCATCTTAAGCATGCATGCTTGTCTTCCTTGAAGGTTATAGTAGACAAAAATAAAAAACATCTGTTATTCATCACCATTGACAAAAAGCCTTAAGATAGCTTATGTCTATATTAGTTACATCATAATGAAATATAAATACATAATTTAGACATAATTCTCCAGAAATTAAAGATTTACATCATAAATATGCATCACATTATCACAAAGCTTACTAGAACCAACAACCCCACAAGATTGCAACATATTCATCCGCACATTTCCATCGGTTCAATAATTGTGTTATTTATGAATTCTTTTAACTTGGTTTTGGAATTTGTATACCCATCTCCGTCTTTGTACAGAAGATTAATGACACGTGCGAGATTGATGACTTGCATGAGAATTACCATTGGTACTGCTGTTGGACGGAGACATTCTTGGTTTATATCTTTCCATGCATTTGTAACTTGTTCCTGAAGTTGGGCAAATGCTTCTTCTTTTGATACTTCTCTATCTTTTATGTAACATTCAATTATTGATATTTTTTTCTCAAACTGCAATCAAGTAAAATAATATTATATTTTTTGAATAATTTTAAATATATTATCCAAAAAAATTACTTACCCCATGTCGTCCATTAGCCTAGCAATCACTGATGACTCGTACTATTAATGGTTCACTTGAAATCCATTCAAATGCTTCTTTAGGTAGAGGCTCTTCCATGCCTACCAAAGCTGTTGTACATAGCATCATGTAACCTGCAGATACGAGTGCGACTTTCATATACTCTTCCAATGTCGGAACGTGCCCCGTGTATGTCCATTTTGCCTCTTCAAAATAAGCCCAGGTTAACTTTTTCATCTGTGAATTAATTGAAACTTTGGTAATTATATATACACATTAATTTTGATAGGAGTCAACAATATTAGTTACCTCTTGTATGGCGTAGTGAACACAGTGGGATTGTCCAATCTTCCCAAATTCTTCCACAGCTTCGACATAAACATCTAAAAGAGATTTGTAATAATGCATCATGTATGTAGGTAGCTGGTCTATATCGCTAGCATTCCACCTGCTCGTGGAAATATTCATTCTTGTTCACCTATATATATATATAACTGAAGATATATAATAATTAGGCTAAACGAGTAAATAATTTTAAGTTGACCTGTCGATCGCATCTGTAAAAGTTGCAAGTTCTTCTAGGTTCCCATACACGTCATAGATGTCATCAAGAACAGAAGCCATGGCAATTACTTTGGTCAGAATTTTCCTAGCAAGAGATTTTTTGGGCTCAAAACACACTGCTAATATCCAAAAGTAACATTCCACCATCCTATCTCTTGCAAAAGGCAGTTTTTTCCAAATTCCAAAGCCTTCCACCACCTGCATTTTTGTAACCAAAAGCAAGACATTTTAATTAAAAATTTATTCAAAATTTCAAGCACCTCCTGGAGGTAACACTATAGTTTAG
>CAVNYN010069807.1:1609-13823 GCA_963692815.1 Nyctanthes arbor-tristis
AAGTCGCCTAAGCCGGAGCCCCGGTAAGCGACGGTTACGACGGAGTTGCCTCCTTACTCTCCACTTACACTCCCTGTGTTTCAACTGAAAGAAGGCACGAAATCCTCGTGGAAATTCTGCAAGGAAACACCGAGGCTCTCGCTTCACATCAGATCCATCACTGACGCCAAGGGAAGCTTGCATCCAAGAGAGATCCGTCCAAAGGCGTCTGTTTTATCTCCGACGAATGCAGAAAATGGCGCCGCCGATGGCCAGCCGAACGGCTCTTCAAAGGAAACATCTAACTTGTGGAGAATTTGGGCCTTCGGCAGGTGGAAAAAAAGTACAAAAACGAAGCACAACTACTAAAGAATGTGCCGCTCGAGGAATCGGAAAGTGGGCTGAATTGTTTACATTTACAAAAATAAAAAAATAAGCAGAAATGAAAAACAATAGAGCTGCGTACAGGGGAAGCTTGCTGTGGGCGGGAAAACGGAAAGTTGGCCCCTAGCAGCTCAGCCGCTTTAAAGAATAGTATAGATTTGAGACCAACTCTTGAATTGAAGGGCTATCAAAACAATAGATCAATGACTCGAACCAAACAAACAAGCAAACTGATAAAATTGAATAATTAATTGAATATTATTTATTTAGATTGAGACCGGTCTATAATCTAATTAATATTTTTTTATTAGATATGTAGTAGACACATCCCCAATATAAAAATATCAACTAGATTAAAAAAGGATAAATAATACTACTCCAATTGAATACTCCAAAATCCAGTGTTTTGTATCCATTCTAGTTGTAAGCACATGGAAAAAGTGAACCAAATTTTGACAAGGGCTTTGCAATCTTTCGATGTGAGAAGAGAAGGAGAGCACAAAGTGAGCATTGGTGGAGAATGGAGATAGGTGTGGCACACCCGGTCGTGGCCACTCTGTTTTAAAAAAAAATCCTATTTTTTATCCTAAAATAAAAATTTAATGTTTCGATTATGGTCATCAAATTTCCATTACCCATTCAACTAATCTTTGAACTGTGCCAATGACAGTAAAAATGAGAGTGAGAACATATTCATGTGAAGTGAGAAAGCATAGATAACCATTAAATATTTAGTCTTGATTTAACACTATATAATGTCATACCATACGGTGTTATATAATCATGTAATGTGTATCATGTCAGATGACTATATGACATGCCACAATGCACACCCACATGGTCATGTCATGCTAGAACATTTTTAATTAAACATTTGTTAGTGAAAGACCACAGAATTCTTGACCATATCTCAGTATCTCAACAATAACAGGGGAGTGGCACGTTCTTGGGATACTTATGATATCATTGAAAGGGTAATTTTTATCAAAGGTCCTCAATCTTTGTATTCATTTACACTTTCATCCCTAACCGTTAAATATGGACCAAGAAGTTGTCAACTTTTAAAAAATTTGCATAGTTCATCCAAACACGTACTTTTTTCATTAAATTCTTACCCTCCATTTGGAAACTAATCATAATTGAAATTAAATCAAATTCACGTCACATTTGAATACATGAAAGTGATACGTGTATACAGAAAAATAAAACGTGTGTATAAAAAAATATATGTTAAATTTTCCTATTGCTTTTTCTAGGATTATGCATGCATGTTACTTTTATATATTCTCAGAGAAGTGAATTTAAAATTTAATTTTAATTATAATAGGATGTGATTTAATTGGTTTCTAAATAAAACCTAAGGTTTTAATGAAAGAATTATGTATTTGGATGATTTGAGCCAATTATTCAAACATTGGGGCTTGTTGTCAAACTTTAAAGATGAGAGATGAAAGTTTAAATAAATGAACATATTGGGGACCTTTGCTGAAACTTATCCGTCATTGATATCTGGGGTTAGATGAATCTCTCCCACTCTCTGCTAAATGACAGAGAGGCCCTGTGCCATTCGTGAAATCCATTTTTGCGCCATTTTTTTTTTTTGTTAAGTTTATTGTCAAAAATAATCCAAAGTTGAAAAAGAAAAAGAAAAGGAAAAAATAAGAGTTCTTTGAGGAAAAAGAATCCAAATCCTAAAAGGAATTATCTTGTCTTCCAAGTAATCAAAGCCTATAAATAGTTGTGTTTTCCTCTTCTTTTATGTACAATAGTGACTTGAGTCTTTGAGAGAAAAATTGGCGAGCTTAGCATCTTGTGAGTTTTTCTTGTAACTCTTTGAGGTTTATTCAAAGAGTAGAAACTTAGGTGCTGTAAAGTTTGAGTATTTTTCTTGTAATACTTGGTGGTTATGGGTTGGTGAGTGAAATTCTATATGGTTGTAGCGACTTGAATCATATAGTGAAAAGCTTTGATAGTCCGTAAATTTGTCTTCGTTCTTTTATTTTTCCTTGTCTCATTAAATTCCTTAAACAACGGTCATGTGGGCATAATCGGGGAATTTACCTTAATTCTCAACAGTAGTATTAGAAACAAGTTTTGTTCAAGGTGGAGTACAGGAAAGATATGGCAAAATACGAAGTGGAGAAATTTGATAGTAGAATCAATTTCGACTTGTGGCAAGTACAAGTCAGAGATGTCTTGATTCAGTTTGGACTGCACAAGACTTTGAAGGGAAAGCCAAACTCGAGTTCCAACAAAGGAAAATCAGTTGTTATCGGAGATAATGGTGGAGCTGTCAAACGCGATATGAGCGATGAAGATTGGGAAGAGTTAGATTTGAAAGCAGCAAGTATGATACGTCTTCAGCTAGCCAAAAACGTTTTTACAAACGTGAATGGAATATCTTCAGCAAAGGAACTTTGAGAGAAACTTGAAGAATTATATCAGACAAAGAGCCTCTCAAATCGGTTGTATCTGAAAGAGCTGTTTCATTCTTTGTAAATGAATGAAGGTACGAAAATTTCAGATCATCTCAGTGTTCTCAATGACATCGTTTCTGAACTGGAATATATTGGAGTTAAAGTTGAAATTGAGGATAAAACATTAAAGCTCATATGGTCTCTTCAAAAGTCTTTTGAGTATATCAAACTTATTTTAATGTATGGAAAAGAGACGGTGAATTTTGCAAAAGTCACGAGTAAATTAATCTCTAAAGAAAGAAGGTTGAATGGTGGAAGTAATATTTCATCTGAAAACTCTTTAAATCTAGTAGTAAGCTCGAAGAGGAAGAACTCTAGGAAAATAAAAGGAATCTGTTGGAACTGCAGAGCACCCTGTCAAGTCAGAAGAGATTGTCCAAGAGATAGAGCAGGTTCAGCTACTGGCTCAAAGAATTCAGACAACTCAACTCTCTTTGTGGGGAGTGATGTGTTATGAAGTAAGTTTGTACATCCTCATGGCGTGTTGCTAGGTGCCACAAAGGATGTTTGTTACTTCTAGCGGTTATATTTACACACGGGCATTGGTTGACAGTAATGCAGGGTGTGTGGTTGTAGTAATGTCGATGGCTGATGAACTCTCAGGAAAGTCAACAAGAGAGTTGCACCACAAATTTCAGCAAGCTTATTTCGACATTGAGCCGATGAAATGCTTGGAATTTGTTGTTAATTCTAAGTAATTATACTCAGGTGGTGGAGTATGAGACTGTCAAAGTGTCAAAAGCTTACCTGGTAATTTCTCAAGTATTGTGTAAAAGACCGGAGAAGACGAAGATTTTGGCTTATTTTGACAAGGTGGAGATTGTTGGGTTTATTGCCAAAAATAATCCAAAGTTGAAAAAGGAAAAGGAAAAGGAAAAAAAGAGAATTCTTGGAGGAAAAGGAATCCAAATCCTAGAAGGAATTGTCTTGTCTTCCAACTAAACAAAGCCTATAAATAGTTATGTTTTCCTCTTCTTTTATGTACAAGAGTGACTTGAGTCTTTGAGAGAAAAATTGGCGAGCTTATCATCTTGTGAGTTTTTCTTGTAACTCTTTGAGGTTTGTTCAAAGAGTCGAAACTTAGGTGCTGTAAAATTTAGTTATTTTTCTTGTAATACTTGGGGGTTGTGGGTTGGTGAGTGAAATTCTATATGGTTATAGCGACTTGAATCATATAGTGAAAAGTTTTGATAGTCCGTAAATTTGTCTTCGTTCTTTTATTTTTCCTTATCTCATTAAATTTCTTAAACAACGGTCATGTGGGCGTAATTGGAGAATTTAACTTAATTCCCAACAATTTACACTTTCTCAAGTACCAATAATTTTCTCCTAAATAAAGAGAGTTATCTTCATGTGATTCTTCCACGCTTTTGATACTTACCAATGCTCGCAGTGATATGCATCTATATATATGTTTGCGCGAAAGCTCTTCTATCATATGCTAGTTTGATTTCTGATTTTGTTTGTCGCTGTCGATGTCTCACCGAAGCGATTCTCTATCAGAAACTTTTTTCAAGCAAGGTCATTGTTACTCTTTTATAGAATTTCCTGTATTTTCTCGATTGGAAGTTGCTAGATTCTTTCATTCCATCTCTTAAAAAAATTTATGAAAATGTATTATGCACTTAAAGCTTCTAAATTTTATGGTCCAATTGGTTATTTAAGAACTTCGGTTTTTTGTAATCTGGTTCTGTTAAGTTAAAATTTTGGTACTTGTACTAGAGATTTTTGTTGATCCTCAGAACTATTTCTGTGGTTTATGTTTAGACGTGGTGGAGGATGATATGTGTTATTTTAGCAGCTTCTGCTCATTTTAGGTGTAGAATTTTATTCATCAAGCTAACTTTCATTCTTCCAGGTTGATTAGCTTCAAAGTCGGGTGTATAACATGCAAATATTTTAAGTGAAGATGGAAGTGAATGGAAAAGATGATCCGAAGTCACCACTTTTACGACATTTGAAACATCCAAATGAAGCTGTATTCAACACTGCCCCCACAGATAATGGTGGGAATAAGAAGTTTAGGACCATTAGCTTCAAAGTCAGGGGTATAACATGTGCATCCTGTGTTGGTTCCATAGAATCTGCACTTGAGAAATTAGAAGGTGTTCAAAGTGTTATGGTGTCAGTGCTTCAAGGCCAGGCAGTAGTGGAGAACATGCCACGATTCGTAAGTGTAAGTCATTTTTAATACTCTAATCCGGCAGTGGAATTTAACAGTTTAGAGTTCACTGCAAAACTAGAGCGGGTGGCCCGGTACAGCTTTAATGTCTCTTTTCTTTTTGGTTCCTTGATGCTGTTTTGCCACCATTTCTGGTTTCTTGACGTCTCTTTTCTTATAAATTGCATGACTCGGTTCTCTTAAGGTGAATGGGATAGGTTTGCAAACAAAAGATCCTGGAATAAACAGCTAGCTGCATAGTGGAAAACATTCTTTAGATCCTCATGCTTGTTACTTTTAGATTGATTTCTTAAAATAGGGAGGAAAAGGTTTTTATTTTTTTATTTTTTTTGGGGTGGGGGTGGGGGTGGGTTGGGGGGAGTAAAAGAAAAGAGAGAACAGAAAATTGCCTCTTGTATTCACGTTCATGAAGTGCTTAATTAAGTGGGAAACATCACTAATATACTGTCTATCAGCCAAAAAGGGTAAAAGAAGCTTTGGAAGACATGGGGTTTGATGTAGTAGAAGATGCAGGCTTTGGAGCTGATATGATAAGCTCTGGCAGTGATGTTAATAAAGTACATCTGAAACTGGAAGGAATCACTTCTTGTGATGAATTAACGACTATCCGAAGCCCACTCGAGTCTTTGGAAGGTGTACATCATGTTGACATAGATATGTACGAGCATAAGGTGATAATAACCTACAAACCAGAGATTATAATTGGCAGAAGGTATTGAAATCTATATTCCTCTCTGCACACACAAGTCCAAGTTGCTATTAACTCTGGGTGCCTCGATGCAGAATGTATAAAAATCTTACTGTCAGTTGGTTTTGAACTTGTGATTATCTTATCAGGTTTTATGAGGGATCATATCATCCTATGAGGCGAAAATCTGCTAACATGGATGTTCGTGTGGCCTTGGGAACCAATGCTTCTTACTTCTATTCGGTGTATGTAATGATAAAAGCATTGATCTAGTTAATTGAAGGTCAGGATTTCTTCTGGACTAGTTCCATGTTGATCTCGTTTATCCTCTTGGGAAAATACCTGGAGGTTTTGGCGAAAGAAAATACATCAGATGCTTTAGCTAAGTTGACAGGCCTGGCTCCTGACACAGCTTACATTCTAACACAGATCTGATGGAAATGCGATTTCTGAGATGGAAATTAGCACACAAGAGATAAAAAGAATGAAACACTTGAGATTGTTCCGGGAGCGGAAGTTCCAGTTGATGGTGTTGTCATTGATGGTGAAAGTTCTCTGAATGAGAGTTTGATCACTAGAGAAGCCAGGCCCGTTGCTAAAAAGCCTGGTGATAAGGTAAGGATAGCTATTTGGTGATCAATTTAATTGCTCATGTGGATTTATATTAATAGTACCATGAATAGGTGATTGGCGGGACTGTGAATGCAAATGGATGTATACTTATCAAGGCGACCCACGTTGGTTCAGAAACTGCGCTTTCACAAATTGTTCAATTAGTTGAAGCTGCTCAGCTTGCCAAAGCACCTGTTCAGAAGCTAGCTGACCAGATATCGAAATTTTTTTTAGCCACAGTGAGTTTCAATGTTTTTTTCTCATACTATAATTGATTTTTATTATATGTGCCATCAAAATTCTTACAATGTCTACTATATAAAAAGAGAAGTAGGTTATAAAAGAAAATGTCAGTGGGGGATATATAAATTGTTGGTAGCATCAGTGTGTAGCTAGTAGTTTGTATTTTTATCTCCTCCATCATGATCTCTTCGTACTCCATATTTGTGTCTTTTCATGTAGATAAAATTACCTTCAACTGTTTCTCTGTATGATGTTTTCTTAGAGTTAGAGCTGACTCTACGTTGAAACTGGTTTTTACATTTTATTGGCATTGATGGATAAAAGACTAAATGTTGAAATAAGGATTGTAATTATTTGACTAATTTGATTTTGTACTTGCATAATTCTAGTTAGCATTTTCCACCTCATGACTATTTAAGCTGAGATCTAATATAAAGCATGTTTGACCATGCAGAAAACATTTATGTTCTGATCTCTACATGAGCACTGGATTGTAATATATATATATATATATATATATACATATATAACTTTAAGGGACACTTGGTGTTTAACTACTGGAAACATAAAACGCTGATTTTGCTTCTGGAAAAATTTTGGATCTCCCTATTGCAATTGCATGCCTGTAATGTCAATCGTCCTGGGAGAAGCCAAGGTATATCCTAGAAGTTTGGATACCAAAAGATATGGATGCTTTTGAGCTTGCACTGCATCCCAAAGTATGGATCCCAAAATGAACATTCCACTCACATTAAAGACTTTATTAAGGTGCAACCTGGAGCAGGGGAGAGCCGAGAAATTGGTGACACAAGTATCTTGGTTGGAAACAAGCGGCTTATGCAACTTCTCAATATCCCAATTGGCCATGAGATAGATGAATATGAGACGGAGAATGAGCAACTGGCTCGTACTTGTGTACTTGTTGCCATTGATAGAACAGCTAGAGGAGCTCGTACATGCCACTTCACTACTGCTTGGCCTTGAAGAAGCACCGACACTCTTTAACACCCTGAACACCTTCTAATCTCCCGATTGCAGATTCTACGGGAGCAACACATGATGCGCATGTTATACCCCGACTTTGAAGCTAAGGCTCCTAAACTTCTTATTCTCGCCATTATCTGTGCAGGCAATGTTGATAACACCACCATTTGGATGTTTCAAAAGTGGTGACTTCAGATCACCCTTTCCATTCACTTCCGTCTTCACTTCAAAAATTATTATTTTATTAAGGAAATCTTGAAATCAAGTGAAAATCTTGAGAAGTAACATAGACTTGTGTGAATGGTTGGCCTTGACAAATGCTTTCCATGTCACACAAATTACAATTGGTACTTCAAGAGTAATGAACTCGATACTCTTAGTCAATCAGGAATCTACATGTCAATTCAAAAGTTCTAATTTGTTATTTAATTTGGTCCCCCGAATCTCACATGTGAGTTTGCACATGCTTTCCAATTGGCACTGGCGGAGATCAGAACCTCTAATGCAAATTAAACATAATCAATTTTACAAACATTGAATGAAGTTCAGCAATAGTTACTAAAACTTGAAAGATTTAGCAATAATCACTTACGACAATGATTGTGTAGTAGGAAAAAAAATAAACATTTGAAGTAACGATTGAGGATCTGATTTATGACGTAAATTTTATTTTTAGTTTGAAGTTTTGATTTATTATTTCTTTCGCATCAAATTTGTGAATGACCTGTTTTGGTGATTTTAAGCACCATAACTGAAATCATGTGTAATTTGAGTTGTCAGTACCAGAACTTATAAGACATTTTGTATCATAACGAGAATTACAAAGGGGGAAAAGTGCCAAACTAAAGAAAATAGTGAAGAATCATTTTTTGTTATGGCAAAGCCACGTTTGTAGAAGTTTGTAGATAAGTTTTGAGATGTAAGATTTTGAACCCAAATTGAACTCTTCAACTTGTTAGAGAAAAAAAGCTTATTCTTAAAGAGTTCAAAACTGAATTGAACACTTCTATTGACCAAGTCAAAGGAGGTGCAAGATTGCTTAACGGCTAAGGTTTGGATTCTTGATAACTAAGCACGAGATGTAGAAGAAAAAGAAGAATTTAAGTTGAATTTGAAGACCGGTATAGCAAACGACAACCAAATTGATCCTAACAATTTTCACTTATATATATTTATTAAAAAAATAAAAAAGAAGAAGAAAAATCATTTTGAAAATTGTGATCTGGAGAGTATTGTAAAATCTGCTATGTTTAATTATTATTAAAAGGAAATATAATCAACAGTTGTGGGCGTGCCGGAGTGGTTATCGGGCATGACTAGAAATCATGTGGGCTCTGCCCGCGCAGGTTCGAATCCTGCCGCTCACGTTTCTTTTTTCATTTTTCACTTACTCTTTTCCATTTTTCTAGCCTCGTGGTAGATCAAGGTATTGAAAAAAAAGGTCTATCATAATAGGAAAATCTTAATTTTTTTCAAAACGTTTTAAACCTTTTTTAAATTTCGTTTGGAGAATTAAAAGCAAGATTGTAACAAGAGAGTTAAATTAACTTCTAAGTAAGGATATGAGAGAAGATCATTCCCATTTTCGAGTTTTAATTCATGAATGCAAAATGCTTCTGACTTGGAATATGAGCTATGTAGTTGATTTTGTTAAGCGCCAAGCTAATATTCGTGCTCATGTTTTAGCTAGACAATCTTTCTCTTCGGTTACCACTATGTCTTGGCCTGAGCCTCCTTCCTTCCTCTAGGCCTCGTTAGTATATGATTCTCTCAATGTTGAATAAATTTTCCAGCTCAAAGAGGGGGAAAAAATGATCCGGAAATCATTAACACCAATGATCAAACCATATGTTTACTCTAAAATTCATATAAATCATTGACTGGGTTCCGCTTGAGAACGCTTAAACATGTTATAAAATTAAATTGATATAGTTTGAACCAGATATATGATATATATAATATAACAAGACGTACTTGAATATCGTCTCCAAAAAAAAAACGTTCTTGAATATATAGAGTTAATAACAATCTGTTCAACCCAATACAATCCAGCGTACTAAACATACCGTTGACATTCCTCACTAACAAAGCACAGGAGGAATACCAGAGTCATTAGATTTCTTGAAAACCCTACTCCCAAAGAGCAAGAATCCCAAAGTATGGCCACAAACAGCCACAATAAAAACACCAATATTAAATGACATGACAGCAAGCATAACCAAATAAACCAGCCCTGTTCTTAATCCATATATTCCTGTCTGAATCAGACCAACAGAAAAACTGCTGTAGCCTTTCTTGATCCACTTGAAATGAGACAGCCACTCCACAATTACACACAACACAAATATGAATATCAGAGTCAGTGCATACATCCCAGAACATCGGCCAGGCCAGCCGGAGAAGAGGATTTGGGCATTTCTTCCCCAGAAGAAAACCATATGCATCATTGGCATTTGCATTTCATGGTTTGGTGAAGATGGTGGTGTCATATCCATGCCTGGCATATCCATGGTTTAATTTTTGGTGTTTGTGGATTTGCTGATGAAGTTTGGTGGTTTTAAGTGTATAATATATATAGCAAAATTTGTACTTCCAAGTTTCTGAAATTTTTGTACCACAAGAAACTGCATATATAATATCATAGATAATACATGATCAACTAATATAGAATTTTAGAAATTGAGTCTCCCTATCCTTATTAATTAACATAATAATCAAGCGTGCATATATGTTCGCAAGTTGATTTCAATAAAATAGAGTTTTCCTTCAAAAAAAGTCAATTTCGCAATTAATTGGCCCCCTCAAATAGAATAAAGGAGAGTTTTGACAATTTCATTCTACAATTAGGGAACGGCAAGCTTCATGCCGTTTTCAGAACAATAACATTCCCAGGGGAGTTTTGAATTCATGCATTTTGGCTCATTTAACAAAACGTTGACAAGTTAGAAAGTTGTTATATGAGCCAAAATGTATGAATCCAAGAAATATATATAGCCAATATATGTGTGTGTGATATACTTACTTTTCAAAAGCTATAGGACAAAATAGCGTCTATTAAAAATGTCGAGATAAAAATATGAAGCACGAGTTTATGGGTTTCGGACGTTCTCCATCCATGATTATTTGCCCTTACGCCTTTTCTTTTTCTATAATCATCATTTTTAATTACAGAAAAAAAGCATCATTTTTAATTACAATTTCAATCTTTTTTTTGGAATGGAATTACAATAGCAATCTTAAGAAGAAGAAGGAGAGAAAGAAACTATGGCCTTCGAAGTGACCTCGCGTATGTTGTGTCCAAATGATTTCAATGTATTTTCAAATACGTAAAATTGAGATCATAATAACTGCCTAATTAAAATCAAGTTGCATCTCTTTTTGTACGGCGGTTGGTTCCAATTCCTCGAGTTGATAATCTTTTGGAATAATAATGTAGAAATTCCAATGCAAATTAATTAATGTGAAGGTATCTTAGCTACTTGGGGCATGGAGGAACCACCCTGTGCGTCGTCGATGATCTAATGAATGATGATTTCGAAATGAGATTTTACTCTGATTAGTATAGAATAGCAACAATTGTTAAAATTAGGTCTTCATCATTTGAAGTTGTATAACAATTTTGGTAATAACATATAAAATATACCCAAGGAAATAAAAAAGTAATAATAAAATAACAATATGAAATCACGGTGATTGGTAAACAAAGTTCATCAGTACTACTAGTAGTAGTAGTAGTAATAATAATAATAATAATAATAAGGGTATCAATATATACAAATACAAATGATATAACCATATAACAGTGTTAGAATAGCAATTTCACATGGTATTAAACAGTAAAAGG
This sequence comes from Nyctanthes arbor-tristis, assembly GCA_963692815.1. Classification (NCBI taxonomy): domain Eukaryota; kingdom Viridiplantae; phylum Streptophyta; class Magnoliopsida; order Lamiales; family Oleaceae; genus Nyctanthes; species Nyctanthes arbor-tristis. The sequence continues at coordinate 13,003 of CAVNYN010069807.1, forward strand.
ATAGATTTATAACTAGAAGGTAGAAAGATCCAAGTGCAAAAAAAAAAAAAAATAGATATATCAACTAAAACTAACGGCAAACCAAAAAAAACTAAAACTAACGGAGCCGTTTGCAGGGGGAAAAGTTAATAATGGAATCTATATGTCACTTGGCAAAAAAAATATTCAGAAATAGCAAATATGATGTGGAATATTATAACTTCAAAAATTTCATTTGTAATATATTGGAAACTGGGGAAAATGTATAGAAAATAAACATCATGTTGGGCAATATAGGAAACTTAAATAACATAAATTGTGCCTTAATTGCTTTAGATACAACAAGTGCAATGGTATTTCCTTCTTTAGCCCCTTTTTATTTACAGTTTCTCATATTATCATTAAAATTAGTATAGCACTTAGCCGATGCACATGAAATATACAATTTTACAAAGATTAAAATGCAATAGGAATACTCAGTAATCAAAAGAGCACAAAACATGCATAATCGTATGAGACCATGAAGTCAGACATTACATTTTCAAAAGAATTCAGTCAACAATTTATCTTTTTGAATATTACAAAGGGATTGTAGGAGAGGGCTATAGCGGAGCCAGGCGCTCTTAAAGAGGTGGACAAGAGGGGTGAGTCGTATAGTACACATGTGTGCTATATAGTAGACACGGCTAATCCCTTTTTATATATATATATATATATATATATTCTTTTTAAACAAAGGGAAAAAAAATCCCAACCGGGGGGGGGGGACACCCACCATGGCTACCCCTTCTCTCTGCCCGTGGGAAAAGGATATCAAACTCTTGACCAAGTGTGTAAGAAAC
>CAVNYN010069823.1:826-24721 GCA_963692815.1 Nyctanthes arbor-tristis
CATACGAGATTTAGTACTTGATCTCAGGTGACTGGATTAGACGTGTGCTCTTCCGATCTATTTTAATTAATGGGCCCATGACCCATGTTTGACCCGACCTGTGGACCCACCCAACCCGCCAGCCCTACTTAGCCAATCACTCACGCGCCCGACCCGCGAAGAATTAATTCCTACAATAGAATGTGAAGGCTGAGTTTCGAACCCATGACCTGGTGATTGAGGAGTGAAGTCGCAACAGCTAAGCTAGCTCGCGTGTTTGTTAATCCTTTTGCCTGAAAATATATATAAACTACATTTGATTAATTTTGCCAATCTAAAAATAATGTATTTTCCTCTTAAAACATTGAACTTTTATTTAATTTAACTTTTATTTATATTTAAATATATGCTATATTCTAAATTTTATTTGTCAGTGTCAATTAATTTAATGTTTTTTACACTAGTTTTCAAGATTGTAATATGCATTATTTTAGTAAAAAACTAAAAAATTTAAAAACACTCTCTACCAAATTTTTTTTGATTATTAAAATTGGGATTTATGTTATTTTTTTAAAATACCGATAATTAATAAAAAATTTATTTACAACTATTGTTTTAAACATTAACTACCAAATAACTGAATAAAATCTTCATCAATTACTAAAGTATTTGTTTTATATTATATTTTATTGGGTAAACCACATATTACCATTTAAAAATTTATTTCATATTATATTTTTTACAATTAATAATTATTTGAGTGCGTGTAATCGACATATATAAGACCATGAATACAGCTGTCATTATGCACTTTTAATTAAAAAGTCAAAATATAAATCGTTTTTTGTTCCATATCTAAGAGTTATTGACAATCTAATATATTTTTGACAGTAACGTTGTGTACATTAAAACTTTTATTTGATAAAAGACGGCAGTGATATTAAAAAAAAGGGCAAAATATATTGACACTACACTTTTTGTATAAATACACCACATTTTATTTATCATAAATGGTACATAAACTTTATTTGTTTTTTCATTTACACTCTTGCACGTTTTTGTCACATCTTTTTTAATAACCTTTTTATCAAATAATATTTCTTGCCTCAAATAATGATTTTCATACAATTTCTTTAGCATGAGACTTTCTAAATGATGAAAAGACTAATCAGTTTGCACTAAATCATTTCCCATTTTTTTTACTTATTTAAATTATTTCGCGACTTTTTGAACACAATTTTTAGGTAAAAAAAACCTTTTGTTGTATATGAAATATTGAAGTCAATAGACGGTTAAGAACAAAAATAGGATAAAAAAGTTAAGAGCGTAAATACAATAATTAGTAAAAAAACTAAGGATCAATGTATAATGCAGTTAGAAATGTAATGTGGTTATAAAAATAGTAGTGTCAATATAATCACCCTAAAAATATATCTTCAAAATATTATATATTGACAACCATTGTTTTAAACCTTAACCACCAAAAATTGAATTAAATATTGATCAATTATTAAAGTTTTTGTTTTATATTTAGTTTTCTCATTGAATAAACCCCTATTACCATTAAAAAATTTATTTTACACATTAGATTTTTTTTTATAAATGAATTTTCAAACATTACTTGTCCATATTTAATGTTTACGTTTATTCAATGTCAATGATGTCCTTGTGAGATTGTTCGTGTCTGTTGTTGGTTTTTTTTCTTTTTTTTTTAACTTTGTCGTATTTGTATATTTTTTTCTTAACTTTAGTTGCATTTTTAATTACGGAGCCAAAATATAAATTATTTCCTATTTCATATCTAAAAGTTATTAATGATTAATATCGTTTAATATATCTGGTATATTTCTGACAAAAACATTATGTATATTAAAATATTTATTTGATAAAAGGGATATATGCGAAAGGAGAGGGATAATTAAAGAAATATCTTCAATTTTTTTTTAAAAATTTTAATTAACAATATTTGGAAAGTAGAATTACAAGCGTAAATTTGGTCACAAAATTCGTTGGAAATTTCCGACGGCCCTCTTCGTCGGAAATTTCCAACGGAACAGTAAATGTAACATCCCATAAACTTTTAACAATAAATAATAATTACTTTGACAACGATAGGAACGAATGATTGAATTTTTCATCAATTATGTACTAAGATTGAAAGTTGTTACTCAAATAAATGAATAAAGATTAGTAGAATTATTCCCTAAATACATGTCGCTTAATTTGTCAAAAGTAGGAAACACTAGTTTTTTTTTTTAAATTTCCAAAATATAATACATGTGCTATTTTTTGTAATTAAAAGAATGATGATTTGCCAAGTATGTAAGCACTTGTCATTTTTCTAAAAACTAAACTTGCTACTTGTGCTAAGTTTTAAGGCACATGACATTTATATAAATAATAAATTTGCTAGATCTTACCAAGTGTACAAGACACTTGTTAGTCTTGTAAATAATGAATTTCAATTGCCATTTAAATACACTTAATTCCTAACACTATAAAAAGGAGGCAAAGGCTAAGAAAATTCACCAAAATTCGTCCAACCCCATTGTGGCAAGAAAAACACCAATTAAAACCCACCAAAACACCCCCTTTACATTTGAAAAAGATCCCTTGCCATATATAGATATATTCTAACTTGAAAAATAGTTTTAATTTGGAGATAGCAAGATTTTAAAGGCACTTTTGTAAAATTGAATTATTTAAGCTTTCTTTGGAGAAGTAAAAGAGGTGAGTGACCGGTACTTTAATTCCCTTTCAGTCATTCATTAAGCTTTCATAAATTGAATATGAACTTTGTGCATTTTTATGGAAATAGAGATTGATTTATTATATTTGTATCGCTAGTTAATGCTCTACCCATTTTGAATTACTTTGTGGAACGTGACCTTACTATGTGGTCTTGGTCATTTTGGCTATGTGGTAATCTTTGTGGCCTTGCTGTGTAGTCTCGGCCAATTTGAATTTTTGTGGCATTGTTGTCTGGTCTTAGCCAATTATGTGCGCTCAATGGGTAGTAGTTTAACTAGTGATAGAGCTCATTTGTTTATCGAAAGGCTTTGTGCATTAAATAACTTTGTGCATCCAAAAACTTTGTAAAATGCATGGTTTTCTCGAAAATGTGTTTTCTTACATGAAAGATGAATCAAAATATTTGGTTATTCACTGAGTACGTTGTACTCACCCATTTCATTCCCTTTTTCAACCTTTTAGGTATGCAATTAAAAGCTTTGTGGCTGGATCGTCTCAAGGATGAAGAAGATACATGTATGTGATTGAGACTTCAGTGCATAGCCGAGGTTTCGTTGTGGGTGGTAGCAATAGTTATTGTAAAATGATATTAAATATAATAATGTTTGAATTGTGTTTGTAAAATCTCACCCTCGATTTTGAATTGAGATATATATTTCAACGCTTCCGCTATCGATATTTCGAGATAATATGGTAATAAAATTGAGGGCGTGACAGTAAATGCCATCGAAAATTTCCGACGGCAACAACGGAACAATATGTGCCGTTGGAATTTTCTGACGGAATGCTGCCGTCGGAAATTTCCGACAGAAAAGTACATTCCGTCAGAAATTTCTGACGGATAATTTGTCCATTGCAAAAAAAAAAAAAAAAAACCGTCACTGAAGGGCTACTTTTAAAAGAAAAGTTTACGTAAGGTATTTTTATGAATTAGCAAATTTACTATTCATATACTGATGTAAAATTTAAAAGAATACAAGAAAGACAACTATTGAATATAGACGGGTGAGTCTAAATGAATATAGTGTATACTTTGACTTTGATCAGGCGTCATACATGTGATGATGGAAAAACTAGTGTATACTTAAATTTCTTCCTTTTTTTTTTTTTTAACGTTCTTTTCTTTGTTTTTTTTTTCAACATCAAAACTTCAAACTTTCATTTCATTAAATCTTGGTGAACTGCCGTACCAATAAACAATGGGATATATACAATCTGTCCAGTGACCACAAAACAAAGAAGAAAGTGCAAAAGACGCGACTATGTGGATTACCAAATTACCCTCGCATAGGGTATAAGAGCATAGACCACAATCGAACTCATTTAAGAGCTTCAAAAACTCATGAAGCATAGGCGTGATGGGTGAGAACACAAACTCCCCCCGAAGGCTAGAGACTAATCGAAGGCAATCCGACTCCACAGAAGCGCACGATGGGAAAATTACACTGTTTGGTAAATGTCAATCCCATCAGCAAAACCAAACCCTCAGCATCTTCGATACGGGACACATTTCATATTTTTTTTTGCAAAAAACCCCATAACTCTCCCTGCATCATCCCTCACAATAGCCCCCACTGAAAAACATCGCCTATCTTCACAAACTCCACAACTCTAGGGTGTGGGTAAATGAACTATGGCAACTGGCTTTTGGACACTGGTAGTTCATAGTTTTCACTGATCGATACTGATTCCTAGATTCACTGCAATTGTAACTTGAATAGGCTGCTCACTGGAACCAAATTAATTCCCACAATTACCGTTCCTCAAAAGTTTTAACGGTTAGGGTTTACTTTCGAACATAATACTCCTCCCATCCAAACGTATCAGTCCTTTATAGTACCATCAAAATGACATTTATGACACCATCTAATAACATAGAAGCGGGCCATGTACACTCGACAATTGACACCCACTAATAAGAGGGTTAGTTACCTTTTTTTTTTTTTTTTTTTTGGGTTAGTTCATTTAGAAAGTGACCCAACGAATGGCGTCACAACGTACTATCAATTTAATTAAAATTTTATAGCACAAGCCGATAATATCTTATAATGAGCCATCTGTAGACTTAACATCTTAAATGATAAAATAATCTAGCGTCAGATGTATATGACATCATATAATGTCATACGACCGTGTGACATACATCTGGCACACCATATGGTTGTGGTTTCCAATATAGTGTGCCCCGATAGACACCAAACGTAAGTATGACACCATATGGTGCCGTATATTTGACACTGGATCGAGATTAATTATCTTAATGAACTAATTAAAAATAAGTAATTAGCCCTTGTTACTGCTGTCAATTATCGGCCTGCACCCATGTCAGCAAACCCGATAACCCAATGCATTGGAGATAATAATTGTGATCCGGCTAAGCAGATCGAGCTCCAATTGGAGATCAGGCACTAAACTCGGGGCCCGATTTGTTATACTAGAAATGGACTGATAATTCAACTTGACCATCTACTCTTATATGTACGACTATATATATATATATATATATATTTTTTTTTAAGCGCCAACTAGTTGGTGCCATACGTTGTCAATATCTGATGAATGCGGGTCCGACAACTACCAAGACCAATAAAAGAACAATTATTTGTGTTTTAGTGATTAAATTTAGACGTGAGGACCAACAGTCAGTTCTATAAAGCTTCAACACCAACACATTTTTTATATATAAATAACAAACAAAAAAATTCAACTCCTTTACACTACACATTAGATCTGAATTTCACCCTTTGAGCTATTAATCCCGGATTAGACCGTTTACCATCCACTGATTCACCAGAAAATTTCTTGCTTTCATTATGTCTCAATTTTCTTTTTTTTTTTTTTTGGTGGTGTAGAAACTCATGCATGAATGTATATTTATTTTCATTTCCAGCTGTGAGCGGCGGATCTCTTTATGGCCACAATGGCATTGCTTGCTTGCACCCAATTATTAACATTGATTAAAAAGTACCGCTGGGGAATTAATCAAGCAGAGATTATAACTAACAACTCATACTATTGTTGGATTTGCCATAATTTGCATGGATAATTATGGATTTGTTATCATTAATGTCGGGATTAATGCGTGTCATCTCCAACGTGAAGTGACGTGACATATAATAACAGAAATACAATTAATGGACAAAATTTTAAGGTACTAACATCGATATGTGTTACGGAACCCGCATAATATAAAAACACAAGAAACCATTAATGGTTTTATGAAACTAATTATGGTTTCTTGTGTTTTTATAACTATGCGGGTTCTGTAACTAAGTTGACATCGTTACTGTAGAAAAATAGCAATTTATAGATTGTAGTGCTATTTTGAACTCTGGGAATAAAAAGAAATTTGACGCATGTCATTGAGTCATATCTCATAGATCACCAAATCCAATTAATTGTTCGTAATTCGTGAAATATCTAGCTAAACGCGATATAGCCTTTCCTACTTTCTTAAATCTTAATTATTATATGCATTATTATTTGGCAGGCATACCAATTAGTTTGCGGATAGAATAATGTTATTTAATTCGTATCATTGATGGTTATATATAAGTGGCGTATATTTGTGCTTGTGCAACTGTGCACGTAACATCTTGAAATTAATTGCGAGTTCTAATTAATTAGTGTACTAGCTAGCAAGTACTAGCTAGAGCTCTTCCGATCTTCCTATATTTTATTATTATTTTTGAAAATATAAAGAAGGTTTTAGGCCCATCAACCAATTGAGCACATCAACTTTTATAATGTTTATGTATATTTGTAAATATTTATATTATATGAACTTATTGTCAAGCATATACTTCTTCCCCGGGGGGGATGCACTCTACGATGGACACACGGTAAGAAGCTTTTCCGATGTTTTGCATTAGGGTTGGGCGTTTGGGTTTTGCACTCGGGTATTGAAATGACTATGACAAAATCGAATATCGTTATTAAGGCTTGGGTAACACCTCGAGTTTTGTAGGCTTGGCTTGGGTAACAACTCGAGTTTTGTTCGGATTGTTCAGGTATCTATTGCATATATTATATCAATACCTAAATGAAAAAAAATACACTTAAATGAAAAAAAGCAGCATTAAATTTAAAAAGCATAAAATATAGTTAAACGAAATTGACAATTAGAGACTAATGTAGTGAAAAATAAACATTTAACAATTAAACACTAATATTAGGTTAATTAGTTGGTGGCCACTATGCAAACTAGGCTTGGGCAAAAAAACTTGGGCCGTTCAGGGCTACCCGATCTGAACTTGAATAGACACAAACCAACTTCGTATTGAGTAAAAATTTTTGGGTTTTGGATACCCGAAGCCAAAACCAAATCGGTTTAGGTTGAAACTTGAAAAACTTGATTTTGTTTCCTACTCCCTAAATTTTAAATTCTAAATTCTTAACCCTAATTATGTCACCATTCACAAAATTGTCTCCTTCAGTTCGCAATCACACATTCACTACACTCGCCCCTTTCACACAAATAATACACTCGTCTATTGTGGGTATTGTCATGAGTATGCAATTCATTATAATAGAAAAAAAAATCAGAGACTTAAAAATGCGAAACATTGTTGTGCTTCACAATTCTATTGACTTTGAGAGTATTAGGGGCACTGAACTAGAGGCAAAATAAGTTATGTGCCCCTACTAATAATGAATTAGAGGCAAAATTATATATGGCCTCTATTAGTATTAGTTGAAGCAAAAATAAATGTCCCTATTTCTTTCTTAAAAATCGAGAATCATTTTTTTATTAGAGGTGGAAAATAAATACCTCTGATAATACAATTTGAAACAGATATATGTTTGGCCTCTAATAATATTATTTTAGACACAAATCTGCCCCTAATCGTTTATCAAAAAATCTTATAAGTAAATTTAAGAAAACGTGACGTTCACAATTCAACTTTGGGGCAAAAATTAACCCTGGAGTGAAATCACCCTTTCCACCGTCTTCAACCTTTATTCCCCGTTTTATTGCTTAAGTAACATCTAGGAAAACATTCGAGACTAGCCGCAGTCCATAGAGACACAACGAGACGAGGTAAGTATTTCAGATATATTTTCACTCCATATATGTGAATGTGTTTCCTCAAATTACAATGTTTTCCTTGTATATTCTAGTTTAGGGTTTTGTTATTATTTTGAATTGCCTAAAATTCTGTTTAGGGTTATGTTCTCTACACATCCTATTTGATTTTATGGCAAAAAGGGCTTTAGATTTGGAGAATGAAATTTTGTTTGCCAGCCACAATTTCGAGTTTGGGATTAGGTTGTGGAAATTAAAGTGGCATATGAAACCACAGCAACATGGAAACATTGGGGGTTTGAATGCTGAGTTTGTGTTTCAATGTTGATTCTGAATCCGGTGAGGATTTCTATAATACACTTGGAGGATCTGACTGCATTCAATGGCCTGTTCAAACGATATTATGCTTGCTTGTGGAGAATAAGAAATAGTGTAACAAGGAGAGAAAGAAGGTAGGAATTTAGTCTTACACGTGGATGAAAGAATTAAGCAGGCAGGAACTTATATAACATAAGAAAGGAAAAAAGAGATTGTTGTTTGAACTTATGTTATATAAGTTCCTTACTGTAATAGAAAGGAACTTATATAACATAAGAGTTTAATTCAAAGATAATTCAATGTTCCTGTCCTTAAGGCTTTCTTCTTTGTAGCTAAAATTTTAGCTTTTTAGGAAAAAAGAGATTGTTGTTTGAACTTTGAAATGTGTGGTGGAAAAGTGGAGAGCGATTATAAGGAATTGTGAAAAAAATGAGAATACGTGGTTGATGTGAATTTGAGTGGTTGAGTTTTTAGTAGTGAAAATTAAGTAGTAAAGAACGAGGCGTAAATATCATTTTCCTCATACTTAAATTTGGTTTAATGCCAACTGTTATGTATCAGTCCGACACCCTTAACTTGATTGGTATGGTAATTTCTATTTAAACATTGACTTTCTTCCTGTTTGTTTGCTAATAAATTCAGCTAAAATAGTAAATTCAATTCAATCTTATTATTTATCTGCCTACTTGATAAGGGGTGAAGTTTAAAGGAAGTAAGTAACAAATGAGTATTTGGAGTCAGCTGTGTGAATGATTTTTTCTACTCTGTTTGGATGAGTGTCATATTGACAGGATGATACTATGTAATTAAATAATTTGCAACCACTTCAAACGATGTTACTCTTGATGAACTTGCAAGGTTCAAGTAATGTGAAAGAAATACCAGTATGGAGACCTGATTCTACTAGCATAGAATTTCACATAGGTGTTCTATTTTGACTAATTTGTTTAGTTGAATTTAGAATTTATAAAATTATATAGTGGGTCTTCATCTTCTGTTGATGGTGTCTCATGTAACTTTGGGATTCCTCTTCCTTCATTTTTTTCCAGTTTCTTTCCTTTCGAGATTCTTCAGTTTACCACTTTCGGAGATCAATCACAGTGATCAGCTGCCTGTACTGGAACATGATAGAAACCTGCCTCTGACATTTCTCTTTTTCCCCTTTTTTCTTTTTTAGTTCTATTTCAACCATTAAAGCACAATCTTCCAAATGTTATTCTTCACCAAAGGCATGACTTATTGTGTTTGACTCTAATACCAAGTCTACCTGGCATGATAGTGCTGCAAAATTGACCCTATTATACGGAACAAAATTGCTCCTGATGAGACTATGCCTAGTTCTACCAAACAGATTATGTTTTTGACTGTCTCAACTAGACAATTGATGAAAGACATCTAATTAGATAGAGGTAAGTTTGACATCTTTTGAGCAATACTTTCGACTTCTTATGTTAACTAATGCATACTTATAAATAAACTATATTTTTTATAGGTTAAGGTATCGCATGATTCACACAACTGATCGCATGATTCACACAACTATTTGGCACCCTTGGCAAGGAGATCCAATAACTCAAGTTGCAAGCATACATAGGCGGTAGAGTTTCGAGGTTATATGGATTCATGCCTACCGAGTAATGAGAGGAACAAAAAATTATGAGTAAGCATTTTTGGGAGATTTTGATGTTAGGAACATGATATGATGTTACCACTTGTTATCTACGATTGAGATGATATTCTTTTTTAGTCATTGTAATTGTAATGTTTAATTACATACTCTTTGAGATGGCGTGTAATCAAAATTTTTAATATTGATATTATTGTTGTTTCTTCAGTTTTTATTGAATTAGAAATACTTTTTTCATATTGAAACATGAATAATAATAATAATAATAATAGAGGTGTCAATTTTATTATTTATTTAATTAAATTTGAATGTATTAGGGGCTTATAAACGACTCACTACAATTTATATTTATGAATTATTTAATTAATTATGAGAATACTCATAAGTGCCCCTATTGCTTAATTGGGGCATTAATTTAGTGCCCTATTGTTTTCAATTTAATTGAGGCATTTAATTAAGCGACTCTAATGGAATTTTATCCTATGTGGCATTCATGTTTTTAGGGGCGTTTTTAGTGTCTAATCTGCCCATAGTTATTATTAGCGACACCATTTATAGAGGCATTAACTAATTCGCCCCTCATTCTATTAGAGGCGTTTTAACTTTGTTTTTTACCCCTAGTTACATTATTTGGGGCACTTCTAAATGTTTTTAATACTCCTAAAGTTAGTAGTACTAGTTCCATTTGGTAAGACTCAATTTTCTGGTTCTCTACCTTTATCATATTGTAAATCTTTTTTCTGCCTTCATCATATGGTGGAACACATGGTGACGGAGAATAACAAAGTTAGCTACTCTATTTTTATCCATTCAAAATTATCATTTCCCCATCTATTTAAAGGATGATTTATCTTCATTTTCACATTTTTCGATATTGTTAGAAATAATGTTGATGTATTTTAGTAGTATATTGGATTGGACTAATGATTTCATCATCTGCAATTCTCATATGTAGAACGAGATAATAAAAGGATAAATAGTCATTTACTTTAGTTGCTACTTCCTTCTTGACAAAAATATGGACTATGGCCTGACATTGAGACTAAGTAGGCCCGAACAAACAACTTGATTGGAACATGTCATCTTGTAACAAATTTTTATACAAAGTGAACTGTAAATCAATCTTATAGGACCAATTGCATTGGTTTTTCAGTGTTGAGTTGGAAAGATCTATTGAGATCAACATTAATCTGATATCTATCTATATATCTATAATAAGAGTAACATGGCTGGGAGGTTTTTTCTCGCCTATTGGTGAGTAAATTAAGATTTCAGTGACGTGACCTTTTAAGTATTCTGTCGAGCCCTTTTTTGCCTCATTATTTCAACCCTAAATCTCTTCATTGTTATCTCCGCCTTCTATCTTCAGTTTGACTCTTTGCCTTATCTTCTTCTTATTTTGAGGCTATTATACCCTTTTGAATGGATTATTGATATGGAGATCGGAAGATCTTCACACAATTTTTTTCTGATTTAAATTATTCATTTTTTCTTTGTGTAATCCGATTTCTTCATGTTTAAAATTTTTAGGGTTATGCTCAAAGAAACCAATTTGTGATGTCATGTTAGACTTGGGCTCTTATTTGGTTTTTCAATTCGCCAAGATGTAGATCGATCGATTTTCAATTGGTAGAAGAAGAAGATATAGAAATTGCTTCCATGGCTGTTATTCAGGAATGACCGAAAGGAAAAAATTGTATGTTGTACTCTCTCCTTCCCACAAAGATATTATCCTTCTATTTTTCACATAGATTAAAAAAACTTCATTTTTCACAATTTAAGAATGTGTTACCTAATATGCCCTTTGATTTATTTAACATTTCACTCTAGATTTTTTTTATTGTTGATTACCATACATAATAAATAGAGGTATTTTAAAAAACTGAGGAATATAATTTGGGATAGATAAAAAAGAAATTGGGGAATATCTTTTTGGGATGGAGGGAGTAATACATTATTTGTTCCATTCGTCTCTTCATTGCATCACATAGGCTTCTTCGTTGTCACCATATATATATATATATTTTGGATAAAAATTTCTCTGAATGAGTCTCTATTAAGACTTTTTTTTTGTGCTAAGTCGAACTTATTCACCTTTGCCTAGCGATTATCTTTATTGGCTCTTTTTAAGGTTGAATTCTAATTTAATTGGCTAATTAAGATCTTAAAGCATGAGATACATTTTGAATGTATTTGTGAAGCATAACAATTGTAAATGAAATGCATCATGTACCTTAGATGATTCAATAAGGAGAAATATTTGCTGCCTAGGTTGGATGACGATATTTTTACTGTGAAGAATGCTTGAGGGCAGTGGGCTTTTGATTGGTTCCATATAGAGTCAAAACAGAACTATTATAGATCGTTTTTCATTGTCACCGCCTATGGTTTGGTGACTTTGACTTCTTTCGGAATGGTTGTTTTGGAGAACATTTATATTGTTTTAGTTCAAATAGATTGTTGTTTGGATATTGAATCTGTTGATGTCAAATTTCAGTTTTGACCCAACAAACGAATTTATTTACACGGAAAGCTTGTATTTGAATTAATTTGAGCAATAAATGTGAAAGTTTTGGTGAGACTGGTGAATTTATGAAGAAAGTAATGAGAGAAATAAATGCATAGAAGACAAAGATTGTTGCAAGTGAGGAGGATCTGTGTCTGTTATGGATCTCTTTCTGTTTCTAGTGTATGAATTGCAAGTAATGATTACAAGCATTTAATGCCTAACCTATGAGAAGCCTTGCAAGAACAATTAGCTGGAGTAAATGTCAGCCTTTTTGACTAATTACTATCTAAATGTCTGCATGGAAAAGACAAATGCCAACTTTGTTATTAATGGAATAGTCCTATCATCCTTAACTGATAAGGTTTGCAAGTTGTCTCGAAGTTGCATCACAACTAGCAAGTTTGAGGAATCATGTATGGACCTTGGGTCCTCCAGACCTGTGATCTCATGAGTTGGCTTGTAGAGGGTGCCACAAATACCAGTAGGTTGTGAGCTGATCTCAAGAGCTGACCTGATGAGCTGATTGCTGACCTCATGGGATGGTACCTGCTGCCCTTGAGCTCGTGCAGTACCTAGGGTAGTTGGTCATGGCCCATACTGTTAGGTTGCCAGCTCATGGCCTGGTGGGTCAACCTCTTGACTTAGAGGTTGTTGACCTTAACCTCATACTTGGGTATAAACAAATGCCTCCTCAAGGGTGTTACTTCGAGCTCCAAGAAGGAGAGCTCTAAGAATGAGCACACTTGAAGTCTACTCTCTTGTGAACTTGTCGCGTATGCTATTGCCACTTAAAGATATTTTAAATTTTGAATTTTCCAGCCTTCTGCCACGTGTGCCACATGTCCTGTCCTTATTGGTCCATAGGCTTTGAAATTCTAACTCCACAAAAAATCCCTCAAGACATTTTTCATCACTTTCAGTGATTTTTTCCGAGCTCCAGTCTTCTTCTACCTTCTTGGTTTTCACTTTCAAGTAAAAACTTTATCCTTCTTCTCTTTAAAAATCCATAGGTCGACCTTGGGTTGATTTTCAAGTGTTGGTGTGAGGGTATTGTGGGCATAATTCTAGCCGAATTGCAGTGTCTTGAAAATGGTAAGCAATGGTGAATCTAGGGCTAACAATTTGGGGGAAAATATGGAGGTTGTTATCATTGATCGGACGACAGAGATGGAGGTTGAGGCCCCTGAAAAAGCTGAGAGAGGAGATGTCCAGGTAGAATTCATGGAGGATGAGGAAACGATGTCAAAAGGAGAGGGTTGTGTTATAGACTAGTCTGAGGAGAAGGGGGAAGGACCGACCTCTGGCCAAGCTACGGTGGGTTTACGGTGGCGAGGATGGGTTATACCTCTAGGTCGGCCCCTGCAAGTCCTAGTGGGAGGCCTCCAACTGTTATTGAGCTAGACACACCTTGGGCTTCAAAGCAGTTTCAGTCCAAGGTCAAGCAAAACAATCTGTATGAGAGATAGACAGAAGTTTATAGTGCTTAACAGGGTTGAGCTCTGGTACCATATAAAGAGGAGCAAGCTCATTACAACCAGAGGACTGTGTGGCTGTTAATGCCACAATGTTCGAGGCTGGATTCAAGCTCCTTCTTCTCCCAGTAGTGGCTTAGTACCTCTAGTTCTTGGACGTGGTCCCTCTTAGATCCAGCCCAACGGGTGGAAGAGCCTGATAAGCTTCCTAGCCCTATAGCAGAAAAGAGGTTATGGGTTTCTTGGATTTGAGAGCTTTACCACGTACTATCAGCTCCAGGCCAGCATGTGTGGTAAGGGCTATTACTACATCAGAGCTAGACCTAAGGTAGGTGGAGTGCACCTCTGGGGCAACCTGATAAAGAGGGTCCTAGACTCGGTCTCGGGCTGTTATCAATATGGTAAAGATAGTAATTCTCGAAGAGTCATTAAGGAAAAATGTACTATAAATATAGATCTTACAATTAATACGTAAATAGTTTTTTCATTAAATTTTGATTAATTAATGTGATTCAATTCAATTTAATTAAAATAAAATGCTACTAATTAATGTTCAGTGGAACATTTTGAGAAATTAGAATAAATGTGCAGGGGTAAAATCATCTAAAAATGTTCCACTGAACGTGGTCACCTCCTGACCCTACCTTTGACAAGCAGGCCAAGACTATTACAGAGCTCAACGAGACTCACTGTCACACAAACGACCTCATTGGCAAGGAGACCTTGATAAGAGTTGGCCTCTTTACTCGTAAAAGGGAGGATATCTAGACGAACGCAAATAACTGTAAGGTCACGCACGCTTTGTGCTCAATTATTCTTTCTGCCATGCTCACACTTGTCTTTTGTTTTACAGGAAAAAACATCTTTCAAAGTCCCAAAAACAAGCTATGCAAGAAGCAGGGAAAAAAAAAAGATGAAGACTACAACTCATATGGTAGAATGCCTAAAAAAGAAAGAAGAAAAGAGGAAGTAGAGAGAAGAAAGGCTCTCAGCAAGATGACACCCCTAGCTGCTGGGATCGTGATAACGGAGCCTTAGGCGAAGCGTCCTGCTGTGATTCCCACTCCCAGTCCTCAAACTGCTCAGACCTCTCCCAGTCTAGTGGTCTTCTTGACCTGGTAGTTCACGTCGATTGCCGTGGGTAAACACCCTAAGGCGCTGCTCGGATACAACCTGGCCAAGAGGCCTATGGAGAGTGACCTGAAAAGTCTTCTGGTCCGACTCTCTAATACGATGATGAATACGGCTAGGTACTGGTTTGAAAAATAAGAGGGCTGTTCCTCTTCTCTTTCAACATTGACCTTCTCTAGATGAGCTTAGTCCTCATAGCTCGAGCAGCTGTGCTGGAAACTCATGCATTAGATAGGGTTCGACAGCTAAAGGGTGAGTGTGACAAACTGAATAACAAGTCTGAGAAGGCTTTGAAGGCCAAGAAAGATGTTGAGCTCACCCTCCAAGAAAAGGAGCATGAGCTGCTGGACTTTTTGGATGAGGTTGGCCACTGAGGACTGAGCTGGAGGCTTTTAAAAAGAAAATCAAAGAGCTCGAGACTTTTCTAGCCACTGAAAGGTCAAAGAGCAGGCAGAGCAGAAGCTAGAGCAGAGAGGTCGTGCACGTGACCTCTTGGGCTATCAGGAGGCCTTGGCTAAGTACAAGTCCTCAGATAATTTCAAACGCGTGTAAGCTCTATTTGGAAACTGCCTCATTGCCAAAGTCGAGAAGAATCGACCTGAGTGTGACTTGGGTTTCCTTAAGGAGCATGTCACTCAAATGAAAAAGGACCGCGGCTTGGAAAGCTCCGACGAGGAGGAAGACGAGGCTGCCCCTGACTAGACTGCCCCTACTACTGAAGGCTGAGCCATGAGCTCTTTGTAATTTTTATTCTGCTTTTGCCCTGTACCTGTATTTTCCCAGGCATAAATGAGCATATAATTTCTTTCAAGTATCAGTTCATTGTGTGTTGTCAAGTACTTTATCTACGAGGTCGTATAACTTATAAGCTCGTTAAATTATCATTTTTAGCAATGACATTGTGAGCTCGTGAGGGTTATACTAAACTAAATAAGGTTGAGGTCGTAGCGTAGATTCTTAGGTAGATAGCTCATTAAGAAGCAACCTCATCCTCAAATCTCACATGACATTTCTTAACACAATAAGATACATAACTTGGGCATTATGTCACCAACATTGATCTGAGTTGGCCTTTGAGGGCACATGCAAACTTCTAGCTCAATTAGACCTTTGAAGTTTTTTTAGCCCAGTTTGTTGGATCATGTTGGTTTCATACAAGTCCTGGTCACTTGATCATTTAGTTTTATCCACGAGCTTATGTGGTATTAAGGTTGTACCTTGTTTTCAAAGGTCACTAAATGTACAGAACCATTCACATTTCATTCAATAAATTACATGTGTTAGGTCATTTAGTAATGAAAGTTCGAGGTCACGCAGACTCAAGACTTTGCCTATCAGTTGCATATGTCCTGACCTAATACATTAACATAATAAAAGATGACAATTTTTCATTGTTAGTACTTTTCAGATGCACAGCGTTCTATGAGTCCATGAGCTCAGTTCCTTCCATGTTCTTGAGCTCGTATGCTCCATTAGGGATGACTCTTTTTAGCTTATAAGGTCCCTCCCACATCGGTCCTTGGATTCCGAAGGCCCCTTCCTTTGATGATAGGAAGACCTTGTGAAGGACCAGGCCCCTAACCTCGAACCTACGCATTTTGACCTTGGAGTTGTAGAATTTTGCACACCTTTGTTTGTAGGCTGTGTTCTTTACCTTAGCCATGATTTTTTTTCTTCCAAGAGATCAAGCTTATTGGTGAGGAGTTCATTGTTTCTTGCCTCATCGAAATATAAAACCCTGGGAGTCGAGAGCTCGGCCTCTACTGGGACCATTGCTTTAGCCTCATAACTAAGAGAGAATGAAGTCTCGCCTGTTGTAGTCCTATAACTCGTTTGATACAACTAGAGGACTGTAGGCAGCTCTTCAGCCCATATACCTTTCAACACCACCAATCTAGTCTTTAGGGTATGTTTGAGAATCTTATTAATGGCTTCAGCCTGGCCATTTGCCTGTAGTGATAAGGCGTAGAGTAAAAATTTTTTATCCCCAATTATTCACAGAAAGTCTTGAACCTGGAGTTATCAAACTGTTTGCCATTATCTGTGACTATGCATAGCGTACTTCAAATCTATAGATAATTGACTTCTATATAAAGCTCGTAGTTTTCTACTTTGTTATGGTCACTAGGACTTCAACTTCCACCCACTTAGTAAAATAGTCAACATCTACTATGGCATGTTGAGCTCCTCTCTTTTCCTTTGGAAGTGGGCCAATGAGGTCAATTGCCCACTTGGCAAAGGGCCAAGGCCGTATCACCGAAGTTAATTCTTCCGGTGGACTTTGAATGAGCAGAGTAAATCTTTGGCATTTGTCACAGGCCATTGAATTTGCAAATTCAATGGCACTTTTCTTTAGCCTAGGCCAAAAATTCCCATGTGTTAAGACCTTATGAGAGAAGAATAAACCACCTGAGTGATTGCCACAAACTCTGGAGTGGACTTCTTCTAGAGCTTTTTTTGCTTCTCCAGTAGTAAGACACCTTAGGAGAGGTCCTACAAAGCTCTTTTTATATAACTTTCCATCAATCAGAGTGAACTTGGCAGCTTGATGTCTTAGTTTCTTGGCCTCCACTCCTGGAGGGACCACTCTCTTTTTTAAGAACTGGATGATTGGTTCTATCCAGTTACTAGCTTGATCAATCTCTAGTTATATTACTCAAGTTTTATCAATTACTGAACTTGAGAGCTCTCTAACAAGGATGTGTTGAGCTTACCAGCTCCTTTACTTGTGTTGAGTTTAGCTAGGGCATCTATATGGCTATTCTCAGTTCTCAGGATCCTCAAAATCTTGAGCCATTCATGGTCCTTTAATTCTCATGCCAGCTTGTCTTGATATTGGAATAGATTTTCTCCTTTGACCTCATATACTCCGCTGGTCTGATTTACAATGAGCTAAGAGGTGCTTTTAATAATCAGCTTTTTTATCCCCATGGATTTCGCCACATTGATACATGCCAAAAGAGCCTCGTACTCTGCCTTATTATTAGTTGCTGGAAATCTGAACCTGATTGCTTGGCAATGATATTGACCTAATGGGCTCACTAGGACAATTCCAGCTCCTAAGGCAAGTCCGGTTGAAGACCTATCTACAACTAACTCCCAGGCTGGAATCTTTTCTGCTCCTTGGTGAGAGGGCGATGGGGTAAAGTCGGCTATGAAATTGACCAAAGCTTATCTTTTGATAGCTGCCCTCAGTTTGTAGCAGAGGTCATACTAGCTGAGCTCCATTGAACACTTAACCAGACGTCCAGATAAGTCTGGCTTCTGCAATATCTACCTCAGGGTGTATTGGTCAAGACCTCAATGGTATGCGTGAGGAAATAAGGATGAAGCTTTTTAGATGCGATCACCGGGGTATAAGAGAGGTTTTCTATTGGAGAATACCTAAGTTCCACATCATGTAGTGCGTGGCTAACATAATAAATGGGTAGATAGGTTGCTCCTTCAGTTTTGACTAGGACTGAGATGACTCAAAGACGGCAAAGTACAAGGACAAAGTTTTTCCATGTTTTGGTTTGGATAAAAGTGGAGTAGACGAGAGGTTCTTTTTCAACTCCTCAAATGCTACCTGGAAGTCATTTGTCCACTCAAATTCCTTGGACTTCTTAATAGCTTCAAAGAAGTGCTTGTTCTTATCGGTTGATAGGGAGATGTAATGATTGAGTGCAGCAACTCTCCCAGTGAGGTATTGGACTTTCTTGACTAATTTTGGAGGCTCCATTTCTTGTATAATTTTTATTTTTTCTGGGTTGACCTTGATGCCTCGCTGGTTCACCATGAATCCCAGGAACTTTCCTAATGTAGTACCAAAAAGCACTTTTTTGGATTGAGTATCATCTTGTAGTCCTTGACAATATGAAACATTCTGGCGAGGTCATGGATGTGACGGCTAGCTTGTAGGCTCTTGATGAGCATATCTTCAACGTAGATCTCCATGGTTTTACCTACTTGATCCTTAATCATTGTGTTTATAAGGTGCTGGTAGCTTGAATAGGCATCCATGAAGCTCAAAAGTTTATGACCTGCTGTCACATCCACCATCTGGTCAATTCTTGGTAGCGGAAAGCTATCTTTTAGGTAGGTCTTATTTAGGTCGGTGAAATCGATGCATATTTGCCATATCCCATTGTTTTTCTTGACAAGAACTGGGTTGGCCACCAATTGCAGATATAGAGCTTCATGTATGAATTTGTTCCCCAAAAGTTTGTCCAATTCTTAAGCCATGGCCTCATGTCTTTCATTATTAAGTGGACGCCTTTTTTTGTTTAATGATCTTAGCATTGGGATCTATGCTGAGCCAGTGGCATGCATGTTTTGGATCGATTCCCTTCCATATCCTCATGTGTCCATGCAAAGACATGGTTCTTTTAAGGCAATGAAGCTGTGAACTCATTAGTTCTCTGAGCTTTTCTCTGATCCGAAGTAACGATCTAGAGATCTTCGCCAAAGTTCGTGGTCATTGCAGCTTTTTTTGGCCTGGGGTCTAGAGTGAGGATCTCTTGTTGAGGTGAGACTCCAACCGCATAGTCAAGGTCATATTATCAAGTAGCTTGCTGATCTCCTCGTACAATTATTGTACCATGCTTAGTTTGGAACACAGAGGTTGCAGCTTTAAGCTCATCAGTTGGCCACCAGAATGCTGCCATTTTAGGCAGCTAAAGTGTGTGCCGGCGGCGGTTGGGTAGTGTGGTAGGAGTTCTCTCTCTATTTTTTTTCCTTTTCCTTTTTTATTTTTATATTGTTTTCTAAATTTTTAAATTCTTTTTTTAATTGAAAGGATAAGGGTATAAAGGTAATATGATCAACAATTTAATGGAATTTCAGATGGATTTTGTTATCAAGGACCTTTTGTACATATTTATGAAATGTTAAGGACCCAAAGCGCTGAAAAAAGGGTAGGGACCCAGGCAGTTCAAAGTGCAAACGTTAGGGACCTTTTGTGAAATTTACCCTTGTTAATTGAAACATATAGTTGAGGACACTATGTGTGCGCATCAGGGTGTGCACAAATGATATCGGTGTATTATGTCATACTTGCTTGAGGTAGTTATAGTCAAATCGTTATTCCCATGGTGATATGTGCTTTAATCCATTTGTGATGATTTTTGTGTGTGTTTAAACATTTTATTTTATGAGTACGGTTTTCATTTGACAATACAACGAATATTTTTCAGTACATGGAATAATTTAAATTTTTATTAGATTTTTGGTGCTATGGGTGCATTTTATATTTTGAAGAAATCTCTTTTTCCAACTGGAAAGTGTAAAGTAGTATATATTAATTAATTTAATAAGCTTACCTTCAATTTATTAAATGTAAATTGTGGTACATTTCGACAAGGTGCAATTCATCTTCGACAAGTTGCGACTCGCAGTCGTGACTCCTCTCCTGCGAGTCGCAACTCATTCTTACAGTCACAAAATTGAAGAGTTGCAATTCCAGTGAGTCGCAGTTGATCTCCGACTATCACAATATTGAAGATTCACAACTCTAGTAAGTCACAACTCCAACAACCACACTACCAGTCATCGGGATGTGACCACTGGCTACCACAATTACCACAATTACCACAAAAACCACAAATTGTTACTTTTTTCATATTATAATTATGGTTGATCACCACTATCACCACCACTACCGGCCATCTCGCATCTTACTTCCGCCATTCACCACCAGTCCCACTGACGCGTCAGGCGACTACAATCGACAAAAATAAACATCAATCACAAACCCTAATCCCTAAATCATACATTTGAGCGCAGATTCACACATAAAAAGCTAAAATCACGAACCCGAACCCTTCAAATCTAACAAGAGGGCAACAAAAACATGAAGCACAACTGTAATTTGTAATCAATTTCAGTGAAGCATCATTCATTCATAAATTTGAATCATGACCAGTTCCTTGGTCCTAATTTAATCACGACTAGTTCCTTGGTGTTTCGAGATACAATCGCGTCCATGAGGATACGGCTCAGCGATAATGGAATTTCAACAAAGAGTGCAATTTGAGAGAAAGGAGAGAGAAGAGAGCGAGAGAGATTGCATTAGGAATGGAGAGAGGTGCCAGGTTTATGGGGTCAGGAGAGCACACCTAATTTTTCCAAAGTTAACATTTAGTCCCTAATTTCTAAAATGGCCATAGAAAGCTTTCGATTTCTCTAATTAACTCTTATTTATCATTTATTGTTTTTTTGAAGGAATAAAGCTTATTCATTAATAGAATCAATCAAAAGAACATCAGAAATAAAACTTGAAAGGTTGGCATCCCAAGCAATAGAGTCAGCTATAAAGCCTACAGCCCTAGCAAGACAATGAGCGACATGGTTCGCTGATCTCCTAACACAAAAGAAACTAAGATTGTTTAATTCTAAAACCAACATACATAAATCCTCTATAATTAATCCTAAATAAGAAGTGCCTGGTCTATTTTAGTGTAGTGCCTGGTAGACAGTCAATGCATCCATTTCAATGATAATATTAGAGGGAAACAACTGCTTTATCTAGCCTAGAGCTTTTCTGACTCCCACGGCTTCTGTGATATTTGGCTTGAAAAGTCCTTCCACAATTGTGAGTTTAGTTGCAACAAACTCAGGCTCGTGGGTTCTAAGTATCATGCCAAAGCCGGTCCTCTTCGTATCCATGAAAGATGTCACATCGACGTTGAGCTTGAGGTAACCAACAGGTGGTTTTCTCCATATAATTGCTTCATCTTGCTGGATTTGTGGCCGAACAGGAGGTGTAACAGATTTTTACACTTCCCTCCATTCTTGTAATGTTCTCGCTACAAAATCAACAACTTGGTGAGCCAAAAAAGTTTCATTTTTCCAAACTACAGCATTCCTATTATACCACAAAGCCCATCATATCATAATGAGCAGCTCCCAGCCATTTTTGTTCATTGAGTCAAACACCATAGCTAGCCATGCTTTAAAATTTTGCATAGTCCCCTGATGATATCCAATTGGAAATGCCTTCTAGACACTTCTGGAAAATTTACATTAAACTAGACAATGAAATATGGTCTCTGGTTCATCGTAGCAAAGAGGACATCGAGCATCAACGTCAACTCTTTTACTTCTCAGCAGATCTTTGGTAGGAAGTACATCAGATAAAGCTCATCAAACCATATTCTTTACTTTCGCTGGGATTTTGAGATTCCAAAATATTTGCCAAAACCGTGTTTCTTGAATTGTAGTAGGAGAAATAGATCCTTTCTAAATCGACTGGTAACAACTTCGAACCGAGTAAACACCTCTTGGAACCAAACGCCAATATATATGGTCCTCTACACTTCTATTGCTCAAAGGAACTTGCATAATGAGTTGTTGATCATGTTCATTGAAAATATCTTGGATAATATCATGATCCTACTGCAACGATCCTTCCAACATCAACTGATTTACTATAATAGACTCTGCATTTGGAATCAGATTAGAGGAAATAAAGCCTTGATTTTCATCTGTCAACCATAGGTCTGACCAAACCTTAATGGTGTTTCCTCTCCCTACACGAACTCTACATCCATCTCTGATCATAGATTGGGTTGCTAAAATACTTCGCCCGATATAGCTGGGGTTATGACCAATTTTAGCATAAAAAAATTCGAGCTAGGGAAATAACGAGCCTTGTAAACTTGAGTTACAAGAGAGGAAGGCTCATTGACAAACTTCCATCCTTGCTTTCCAAGAAGAGCCAGGTTCATATTCTAAAATTCTTGAAACCAATTCCCCCATAGTACTTTGAAATACACATACGCTTCTAATTCATCCGATGTATACTTTTTAAACTGCCTCTTTTAGAACCCCACCAATACGAATTCATCATTCTCTCCAATTCATCACAAAGGTATTAACCATTATTTTTAAGGTAATTTTATAAAGTTCCTTTTTTTTCCTAATGGATTGGCGGATGAAATTAGTGGGCTGGCGCAATAAGCCCCCATGGTATGAATGATAAACCAAATTGATTGATATAGATACACACACATCACTAATATATAAAAGGAGGAATGAGTGTAAAACATTCACTTCCTCATTTTACCCTTAACTTTGTTTTGCTATTATCAAAAATAACCTTAGACTTTTAAAATTAATTAGCCTTTTATTATATTATTTAATTCATAGTTCTTTATAGTCTTAATTATGTAATCAATTGATAATTAACAAACCGACCATGTTGGATGTTATTTTTATAACATTTATTTATAAGTTTTATTAGATTTTGAAACAATACATTATGGATTTGCATGAATTTTGTAGGAAACATTCATTTGGTTCTTCATGGAAATGCACGATTTATATGCACTCCACATATAATCTCAATAAATAGTGTTAAATTGCTCAATCAATTTTTGCCAGCTAAAATTTTTCTTCCCCCCTTTTCTATGAGTTTTATGCATTTCGATTATATAATTCTTGGAGTTAGAGTTTTGTGTTCAATTTGAAAAAAAATATTAAATTTGGAAGAAAAATTTTTACTTAGATCATGAATTTGATGCATGTGATTTGGATTCAAATATTTTTCATTATTGTCATTTTGCTATGCTTATTTACCATCTTTAAATTAATAGAATTTAGATAAATATTCTTATTTGAATTTGCATCAATTGTTTGTAATCGCTTTAAATATAGTTCGGCTTCAGAGACAACTGTTAGCACATTTGTTATAACAAATGGCTGGTTTGAAGAACCAGAAAACTAACTCCCATCAATAAGAGAGAGCAACTTTGTTTCTTGTTAGTCTAAATAAGTTGCATGGCCCATTGTGGTCTTCATAAAGAACCAACATTTATTTAAAATTTTTTTCGCTTTTAAATATTTAAGTGAACATAAATTGTATGAAATACTGATTTTGATTAAACAACATAATGACGCTAGATGGATGGTACGGAATAATACCAGCCACTGATGTGATTTGTAGGGGTAATGATGAGTTCACACTAGCGTTTAGTATTATACCACACATCAGTGTCTGTGGCAACTGATGTTTCTTTTCTACTTTGAGAATTGTAAATCTCATTTTAAGGTTTCTTCCATTTCTTTATGGATATCGGATTACAAACTTTTTGTTTGAACTCAT
>CAVNYN010069942.1:0-10153 GCA_963692815.1 Nyctanthes arbor-tristis
TATAGCAACAGCTTGTCGTCGATAATAACAAGGGACAAAGACAGGAAATCTTCCCACCAATAGTATAACGACGACATTTACATGTCGTCGCTATATATCAAGGCATATAGTGGCGATATTTACATATCGTCGCTACAATCAAGGAATATGACAATGAAAAATGTTTTGTCCCAATAGGTCTATTTTTAGCTACGACATTATGCTATAGTGGCGACATAGTCACCTCTATAACCTACATACAGTGTCCTACCCTCCATCATATAGTTGTCGCCATAGATGGTACCTTATAGGGACGTTTCGGTTTTCGTTGCTAAGGTTTTGTCGTTGTTGCTTATATTTCTTGTAGTGTTGTTGATCATTAATGATACACTCTCTTTCTCTACCCATAATTTTCACTCTTTACCCTTGACGATCAATTAACACGGATCATATAGCTAGTATAAGTGACTTCCATCAAATATGTAAATGTAAATATGATTAAGTTGACTCTTTGTTTGGTTACCATTTAAAAATTATCACAATTTATTAACGAATTTAAATTTCAAATTTTGCCACATGGCAATATACCATCAAGCCACATATTTGATGCGATGTAATCATTACCTTCACATAGCATCATTACGTGACGACACGTATGCAAAATTTGAATTTTAAATAAATTTATAAACTACCCCAATTATAAATAGTTGCCAAACCTATTTTAAAAGAAAAATAGTTTATGAACATGCCGTAACTTTTTACCGTTCTTCCAGCCCGCCGACGTTTGAAACAAAAAGAATTCTCTATTCTTTTGTTCTTTTAATTCCTGCAGCTCATGTTTTGAATGAATCTGGAATTTTGAGGAAGAAAGTTTGAATTTATATGCATTGACGGTAACATATACTATATATTAATATGTAAATAGTAATGTCCGCGTCGTTCCTCTTACTTTGCGTTTAAAGAGCCAATGATATTTTTTCCCGGATGAGGTTAGCCCACATTATCTATCTGGAACTCATGATAAGGACATTAGTTATTTGAAAATAAAATAAAAGAAATAAAATTCTTGACGTAATACTATTTGCACCACTTTTCACACAATTATGACACATGTAGCATTCAATTTATATATAATTCTTTCGATTGAAATGTATCCATTACTTCTCGATTGTTTTTTATCTGAACTAAAACAATGGCCCAAACCCTACAAGCGACCCTGTCTGTAGCAGCACTTTTGATCATATATTCTTTAACCTTTATAGTTAAGTTTATACTGGGAGGAGATACAATTTTTGCAGAGCAAACCATGAGTGAGGGGCAGAGTTTATTGTCGGAGGGGGGCAGATTTGAGCTGGGATTCTTCTCACCTGGAAGGTCGAAAAACAGGTACTTAGGAATATGGTACAAAGCAACTCCAGACATTGTTGTTTGGGTTGCAAACAGAATCCATCCCATTAAACGTCACTCACAAGGAATCTTGACTGTGAGCAGAAATGGAACTTTAGTTCTCAGTGCAGGTGAAACTGTTATCTGGTCGACGTGGGGTTTGTCAACAGCCTGTAATGTTGCATCGTCAAATCCAGTTGTTCAGCTGTTACAATCTGGAAACCTTGTCGTCATTAATGGAGCACCTGCTTCCAAGAATAATTATACATGGCAAAGTTTTGATTACCCATGCGATACAAGGTTGCCAGGAATGGGGATTGCAGCCAACCTCAAAAATGGAAAAGGTGCAGATAAATATTTAACATCATGGAGAAGTTCTGTTGATCCATCCCCTGGAGATTTTACCTACCGGATTGAAAACCATGCCCTGCCTGAATTGGTAATCTACCAGGGGAAGCTTAAAACGTGCCGTCTTGGCCACTGGAATGGAGAAGTCTTTAATAATATCCGTAGCCCTCCAAATATACCTTTTAACCTAAATTTAGAATTCAATGAACGGAGAGTTTCTATCTCTGATACGTTTACCAGCAATTCGTTACTCACCAGAATGACTCTAGACAAAGAAGGGTTTCTCAAACGCTATACTTTGAACGAAAAGAGAAATGAATGGAATGTTGTTTATACAGTACCACGCGATCCATGTGATAGGTATGATTGGTGTGGTTCTAATGCTATTTGCAATATTAACACATTAACAAGATGTCAGTGTCTCAAGGGATTTGCCCCTAGATCTCAAAAGGAATGGGATTTACGAGATTGGTCCAGCGGATGCGCTAGAATCAACCCACCAAATTGCCACAAGGGAGACGGATTTCTTAAGGAGGATGCTTCACTTCCTGATTTGTTGCAGTTTCAGTTGAATATGAGTTTGAATTCCCATGAATGCCATGCTCAGTGCTCAAAAAATTGTTCCTGCACCGCTTATGCGCCTTTGCTTTTTACTGATGGATCATCAGGCAGTAGTACTGGATGTTTGATGTGGTTTGGAGATCTGATTGATATGAGAGAGCCTCTCGGAGAACAACAACGCATGGTCCATGTCTACGTTCGCGTGCCAATTTCAGAATTAGGTAAGTGATCTATCTGATCATAATGATAATTATATATTGCTTGTTTCCAAGATATTAATTTAATTATCTCAGGCAGGAAATAAGTGTTTTTTCTGGTTGCAGAATCTTTCAAGGATTTAGATAAGAAGCTAATCTCTATATTGACTGCTGTTGGAGTGCTAATTACATCTGCTTTAATCTACTGGGGCATACTTGTAAGATTAAGACAAAGGAGACAAGGTACGTAGCCCTAGTATTATTCCTGTTAATTTCTTCACAAACTATAATAAAGGTCTCTAAATTCATTTTTACTATACAGGATATCAACTATTTGCCGATGACATCGAATTACCTTCATTTAGTTTTCCCACAATTGCTACCGCAACACGTAACTTCTCTAGCGAAAACATGATTGGTGAAGGTGGTTATGGTCCCGTTTACAGGGTAATGTGTGCGTGTGTGTGTGTACACAAGACTGTCCAATAGATATATGTCCAATAATTTAAAGTTTGTATTTTGATTGCATGTATACACACATAGGGTTGCTTATCAGATGGGAAGGAAATAGCAGTAAAGAGACTATCCAAAACATCCAGACAAGGTCTTGAAGAATTCAAAGCTGAAGTGAGTTTGATTGCCAAACTCCAACATAGAAACCTCGTCAGACTCTTGGGATACTGTACTAAAAAAGGGGAATGGATGTTAATCTATGAGTACATGCAGAACAAAAGCTTGGACACATTTATTTTTGGTGTGATCGATGAACCCCTATGTTATTTTCAAATTTTGGTGGTTGTTGTATTATGATCTTCTTTTCTAAATCATACCCTTTTTTTGTAGATCAAGATAGAAGGACGAAGTTGTCTTGGCCCAAGCGTTTTGACATTATTATGGGGATTGCACGGGGACTGCTCTATCTTCATCATGACTCTAGGTTGAAGATTATCCACAGAGATTTAAAAGCAAACAATATTTTGCTAGACGAAAATCTTAATCCAAAGATTTCAGACTTTGGCTTGGCAAGAATCATGGAAGTTGATCAAGGTTTTGCAACAACAAGGAGAGTTGTGGGGACATAGTAAGTTTCCTCTTAATTAAGAGCATTTCTAAAGTTAAGGGGAGAAAAGGTAAAGTGGAAAAAGCCGTAGGGGAAAATTTTAGAGGGAAAAGCTGAGTCTCAAATAATTTTAGGGTGGAAAATTTGGAGGAAAGCTTCATTACAGGATTTTGGATTTTTTTCCTTCTAAAATTCACGTTAATTAATTGACGTAAAAGTACTTCCCCCATTCTACAAAGATAGACATATTCTTAATTTCACAAAATAAAAAGTTCAATTAATGTTATTGAAAACATAAAATTTAAGAGTAATTTCCTAACATACCATTTGGTTTACTAATTATTTCACTTTAATATTTTCATTTCGTTGATAATAATGTACATTAAGTAGTGTCATATAAGAAATTAATATTTCAATTACGTTTTAAAAGGAAAGTTGCCTATTTTTGCGAGACAGACGAAAATATAATTTACGTCTATTTTTGTGGGACATTGGAGTAAAAATTCTGGTTTTCAAAAAAGTACCAGTTTTGGTTCTTTTGTGTTATTGAAGCCTATGTAACACTCTCACTTATTGGGGAAAAAATTCAAAATTTTGGACAAATTGGCAAGGTAGAAAAGCGTTAGGCCCCTTTTTTTTATCGAATAATGCCATTTATCTAGGTAGTTGGTATTTTTTCATTAGATAATTGGTGGATGTCTTTGTATATTTGTGATTGTCTACCTATCCTTTAATGCAAAAATGTCAACTAGACTTTTTTGTCTCCCCGTCCCACCCAAGGAAGTACGTTATTCCCCATTTTCTCCATATATTATTATTTACTTTTGAGGGTTGGGTTTTCCGTCTAACTTTAGAAATGCTCTAACACAATGTAATTAAAGATGTGATTTTTTGTATAAGAACTGAAGGTATCTCCATCAGTCTCTTTATTTTAAAAATACATATTCCACTTTTTAAAACGCATATTTAAATTTAAAGAGAAAAAATTTTAACATCCTCTAACAAACTCTTTATTTTTAGTTTTTTATTTTGCTTGCTTCAAAAAGCACTTATTTTATTCTTTATTTTAAATTAGTAATTCACAATATTTCTATATGCTAATAACCAATAAGATTGAATGTAATTTTATTAAAGGAGCATTGACACTTGCAGCCATTAAATGAGAGTGGATTTGGCTCTCCAAACTTGAAGAGCCCAACAGTATCCGTCTTTACTTTTAAAAGTTAAAATCAGAGATTTTGTTGGAGTTCATTGTCAAACATTTACTCTTTAAAATATAAAGCATTGTAGTTTTAAAGAGTCTATTAGAGATACTATTATGGCCATGCACTTTACACACAATTAATGACCAAAATCTTTATACAGTGGCTATATGTCACCTGAATATGCCTTTCATGGTGAGTTTTCGATAAAGTCAGACGTCTATAGCATTGGAGTTGTCATATTAGAAACCGTAAGTGGGCAAAAGATCAGAGGTTATAGAGATTCGGAACATGGCCATAGCCTTCTAGGACATGTAAGTAGTGCTAATTAACTTTCTTTTTGACATCTCTATATATACTAATATTTATTTTGGGAAAAAAAAAAAGCACGTCTAACTGGTACAATTCTTATAGGCATGGCTCCTCTGGAATGAAGATAACACTATGGAACTAATGGACGAGTCTTTTATAGATTCATACGTTGAAACTCAAGTGAAGAGATGCATACATGTGGGTTTATTATGCGTTCAGAAAGAGCCAGAAGACAGGCCTCTAACATCCTCTGTGCTTTTAATGTTAGGGAACGAAGGAGGATATTTGCCGGCTCCAAAAGAACCAGCATTTTTCATGGCCGAAATGAGCTCTAATGACGAAGGAACTAGTCAACCAGAACCCCAAAATATTACCAATACTGTGACGATGACTGATCTTGAAGCAAGATGATGGTAGGGTGTGATAGTCTGGCAAATTTACACGCATTACATTCTAAGCTTTTGTAGTGGAATGGAGACTTCGATGTACTGTGTCCTTTTGTGCATTGAAGTCTTTTTTGAAACGAATAATAAGCTCATGCGTTGCATTGCACTTTTTTATATAAAATATAACGGGTGGTTAAATTAACATCAGTTTTTCTGTTGATCGCATCACAGTTTTTTTTTTTTTTTGAATTAAATCGTATAAGAGTTTTAATGATTACTACAATGAGAAATATTACATATACCGCTATTTATATAGGGATACATGTCACCCATAAATAAATTCTTACATTAAAACACAATAAAAGCCAAGATGTAGTTCTAACCTGTGTAAAAAAAAAAAATATGGAGACACACCATATTTGTTCATAAATTAAATTAATCAATAAGGTGTTCGTGCCTTTGGGAATTTTAATGGTATGGTTATTAATGTATTTCTTAAATTTTTATCCCCAAAAAAAAAAAAAATTATAATAACATGTTTCAAAGTGCGTCATAGACGTTTGAGTTTCACGTTTCGAGTGGCGGGTTCATGGTTCATATCCAAGAAAAAGAAAAAACGCATAAACTAAATGCGGAGTTGTGTAGTTGCTACATATATGCAT
The DNA here is from genome assembly GCA_963692815.1 of Nyctanthes arbor-tristis. Classification (NCBI taxonomy): domain Eukaryota; kingdom Viridiplantae; phylum Streptophyta; class Magnoliopsida; order Lamiales; family Oleaceae; genus Nyctanthes; species Nyctanthes arbor-tristis. The sequence continues at coordinate 6,094 of CAVNYN010069942.1, forward strand.
ATATACGTGATGTATATACTGAGACTGGTGAAATTCAAAATGAGTTGTTTGTAATTCATCGCCACTATGTGTAAAGATTGAAAAAAAATTGTCACTTTTATTTTTATTTGTCAAACGGCTGCGTGTGTACAAGTTCCATCCACTGTAGTTTTTCAACTAAGATGAGACAAAAACTCGCACATCCCTTTCTCTTTTTGAATTTCTTTATGAGCTTTCTGGTATTTTTGGCCTTCTCCTTGGACTGGGACTTGCTGGCTATTTCACAATAAAATTTTTTACTTTTTTCTTATTACAAGACCATGACCAAGACCATCGGGTATCAACCTATCGTAGTAAAAGTCGTCTAAGCGTGTTGGACAAAAACTGTTTAATTTAAACAAAATTATCAGCTATGTAACTTGGATTTTTTATAGTAATAGATCAGGTTTCGTATTTAGAACCCGATCTATTTAGGTGACGTTGACTGGACGCCACCTGCACCCATGCAGCCACATGGATATTCTATGCGCACCAGGATGTGCGGCCGCGCCATGCTGCCTATGTGCAGCGGCATGCAGCCTGTGCGGCTGCACCATGCTGCTGCACATAGGCAGCATGGAATATCCATGCGGCCACACAAGTCCAGGTGGTGCTCAATTAGAGCCATCTAAGCATATTTGTTTTCAAACCCAGAACCAGATCTGTCACTATAGAAGAACTGCTACATAACTTGAGCTTAGATTATTATTACTTCCCCGTTCCACAAAGATATTCTAATATTATTTTTTTCATTTCACTTTCCCTAACTAATGTTTTAGTTTTCTAATATACCTTGCCTCTTTTGCTTTAACTTCATATTGTAATATCGTTTTGACTGATTATGTCCCTTTCTTTATCTCGCCTTGGGTGAGAGGATGGGTGTCATGACTTGCGATATGAATGAAATTTCCTTAAAAAAAAAAATTATTATATAAGCATGTTAATCAACAACAATAAATAATTAAAGTGAAATATTCAATAAATATGAGGACATATTAAGAAATGCAATCTTAAATTGTATTTTTCCAAAAAAAAAAGTTTTCTTAATCTACTTCAAAAATAAAACATGAATATCTATATGGGACGGAGATACTATTTCAATAGAAGCCAAGATCCACTTGCATGCAACTTTGGAAAAATGTTATTATTTTAATAGAAGACAAGGAAAATGAGAGTTCGGATATATGGATAAATATGGCAAAGTCTTGATTGTGTGATACAAGGTTACCAAGGATGAAGATGGTAGCCGCCCTAGGAAACTATGATGATAATATAAATCCTTAACTAATCTGTGGAATGGATAATCCTTAACTAATCTGCCTCTTACTTCGACTACACGGATAAACCTTTTTAAACCGAATTTGAAATTCAAACACCGACAAGATTTCAATCTCTGATAACGACTCATTAATCCCGATATTAATTTTGGTAGGATATGTCAAGACACCGACTGAAGTATAAATAAATAATTATTTATTTATTAAATAAATAATTATTTATTTATTAAATAAATAATTATTTATTTATTAAATAAATAATTATTTATTTATTGAATAAATATGATGTTTGTTTTCTATAAACAAATTTACAATATTTGAGCAGTAACGAAAGTCCGTCGGTTGCTTTGAGATAATATGAAGATGAGTATTTCTAAATATATAAGTACGGAAGATACATAATATTTTAACCAAAAAAACATTACTACTGAACCGAGAATAAAAATTGACACTTTATCCTATTGAAGTTTATTTATGTTGGGTTTGTTGACAAAAAAATCCAAAGTTGAAAAGAAAAAGGAAAGGGAAAGAAGAAGAATCCTAGGAGGAAAAGGAATCCAAATTATAGAAGGATTGTCTTCTCTTCTAAGAAAACGAAGCCTATAAATAGAGATATTTTCTTCCTCTTTTATACACAAGTGGTACAAGCGAGTTGAGGGAAAAATTGATAAGTCTAGCACCTTGAAGAGTTTTCTTGTAACTCTTTGTTGTTTATTTAAGGGGTAGAAAATTAGGTGTGGTAAAACTCAGGGTGCCATTTGGGTCGGGCCAGAGAGTCTTGTGAAGAAAAATAGTAGCCTAGCGTCTTGAGATTTCTTTAATTCTTCGCGGGTTAGGCAAAAAGTAGAAATTGGTAGATGCGGTAAAACTTGGTATATCTTTCTTGTTATGCTTGGGGAATTGGTTTGGCGAGTGAAAATTCTGTATGGTTGTAGCGACTTTAATCATATAGTGGAAAGCTTTGATAGTCCGTTAAATTCGTCTTCGTCTTTTATTTTTCTTGTATCAATCAAATTTCTTGAACAACGGTCCTGTGGGAGTAATTGGGGAATCTACATTAATTCCCAACAATTTATTCATCACTCTTTAACTTAATTGAGTAGGAAGCTTATCTTTTGTCAAGAATGGTGGAAATTGTGAGTGGTGTCATTGATATACTTCAAGATTAGGAATGGTAATTGGGTGGGGCTGGCAGATTCGGGTTTACATTCCTTGCACCCCAACCCGTTTTACCTTTCCCCGCCCCTCCCAGCCCCGAACCCCAATTGGGGTGGGGCGGGGTAGGATAGGCCCCGTTTTCAGATTTTTTTCTCTCATATATATATATATATATAAACACAATTTACAAAGAAGTAAACAAATTGTTCAGCGCCACATGTTTGAGTCACCGGAATACTAATAGTTTGTGGTTTTGTTAAATTAAATAATTAATAGTATATTAAATTGTTCTCATTGTGATTTGATATAACTATGAAAACCTTGGTGTGTTAGATAATTGATGTGTTAGATTATCACATGGTATCAGAGCATTCAAAAAAAAAAAAAAAGGCGAGTATGGAATTTTTCTTCTTCCGCAATAGACGAATTTGTTCCACGTTATTTGAATAGGTTCTGCTGACTTTTTGGTCGAAAAAATTACACTGACTAACTCCAAAATTTATGGGCAATTGACAGGTTCAGCACTTGAGAGTGCATGCGTCGGCAAAGGTAGCGAGTGAGACGCACTTGTGACGTAGTGCAGTTGGCTGGAATGGTGCGTGCGAAAGTGTGAGGACGTTTGTGGCAACCGAAATTTGTACATTGTGCTCGGAATTTAATCTTCTATATTGTGGTTGTCTCAGTTTATTCTGTTGGTGTGCTCAGAATTTGGTTGTCTATACTGTGATGGTCTCTATTTGTTCAATTCGTTAGTTTTTCTTACTCATCTTTTCTATTATTATGGCTGTACCGCATGCACAAAACGAGCGTTGAGGACATCCAAGAGTTCCCAATGATGTATGTAGTTTTTGCAAAGAAAAGGGACATTGGAAGGGTTAGTATCCAAAATTACTGAAGAAGATATTAGCACAGCCACCTGTTGGCACTTCTATACTTGGTCCACCACCTTTACTTGATCCCAAATTTGCTGATCTTAGTAAGCAGTTTCAAAAATTCTTAGCCTCTCAGCCACATTCTATATCTGTATCCACTCAAATAGGTTTGTCACCTCATACTACACCAGGTAACCTTTCTACTTGGATCTTTGACTTATGTGCCCCTAGACATATGTCATCTAATTCTACTTTGTTTATTTCTTTATCCCCTTCTTAATCCTCTACTTCTATTATAACTGCTGATGGCACACCATTGCCTTTAATTAGTAGGTGTTGGTTCTGTACATAATTCAAATTTGTCTATTTCAGATGTTCAGTGTATTCCTAATCTTGCCTTAAATCTTGTTTCTATTAGATAATTGTGTGATTCAGGATACCTAGCTCAGTTTTCTTCTACTGCATGCCATGTAAAGGATCTGCTGTCTCAAGAGTTGATTGGGATAGGCCATAGACAAAGAGAAGGGTTATATATCTTAGATAGTCTGAGACCAGCGCATGTTGCTACTTCTAGTGTTAATTTATCTTACTTTCAATTGAATTATTCTTCATCTAGTTTTTATTTGTGGCATTCTCGCCTTGGACATGTGTCTGCTAGCCGTTTGAATTTTTTAGTTTCTAAAGGTCATTTGGGAAATATGAAAACTCATGACATATCTGATTGTAGTAGTTGTA
>CAVNYN010070016.1:0-17139 GCA_963692815.1 Nyctanthes arbor-tristis
CTTTCCATCCATAATACATTCTCTGCATAATGATAATTTTTGTCAAGAGAATCTCTCTACGTGATTGTCCAAAAACTTGTATAAATCTATTGAATTTAAATAAGTAAAAATTGACAAATAAAGAATTTATAAAATTTATACTTAATTTCAAAAATTGCTAACATAATATTTAAATACAAATCGTTATCTATAGATCAAGTAGGTTAATTATAACAAAACTAGTGTTAAAAATGTGAAGAAAAATAGATGGTTTAAATATAGTAATATACCAAGATTAAGCCCTTACACTACAATAAATATGTGGTGTACCACATAAAAATTGTAGTGTCAATATAATTAGCCTTCAATTAATTATAAATTCAAATCAAAAGTCAAGCTTAAGAGGTGTTTTTCCTTTTCATTTTTTTATGTTCTTCTTTTTTCTTTTCTTTTTTTTAAAGAAAAAATAAGTTACTATCATTCAAATAATTCAAGTCATACAAAAGAGAGGCTACAAGAAACGAAGGATGTTCAAACTAGTAGGATTTGTCAAAAATATTTATCTAAAATATGTAGTAAAAGGAAAGTCTAGACAAAAAAAAAACAATATGGTATAAGTCGTACATTTTGTAAGAAATTTTCAAAGGATGACATACGGTTAGCATATGTTGTATCAAGATCGATAGACCTCACACTATCATGTAATTTAATCAGTCTTCTAATCAGAAAATTTAACAAGTTGTAAAATTAGTATTAATTGACACCAAATATATAAGTCTCAATCTTTATAGACATAGATAGACATTTAATAAAAGTTCACTCAAAAGTATAATTTATTTTGTTTCCCTTTAAATTCTTGAACTAATAAATTTAATTCATAATTGACTTCTCCCACCCCATCTTCCACCCATTATTTGGTTAACTATATCACTTATTGTGAAGCTTTTAATTCATAATTAAAAATGTTATTCATGCTAGTGCAATGCATATGCAAATTATTAATTAGTACCACAATTGTGGTCCATTCATTTTAATAATTTCTGGAGCAGACAATTATTTTCCATTAAATGAAAAAGTTCATCAACAAATTAAGTAGTTATGTGTTGCTTTTTTTGCAATTAGTTTCAACATTAAGTATGTTTTAAACAAACAATTATAGCAAATATACCTCATGAAGTTGCTCCCTTTTAGGTCTAGATCATTTACAATTTATTGCTTCAAAACCCACTTTTTGGCACTTTTGTTTAGTAGTTTCGTGCATATGTCAATTTTCAAGCGGTGCATATGATGTGTGAACTAAGAATGAAATTAATAGAACCGACAAAGCTTACACCTTTCTTTTCTTCTTTATTCGATATATTTCACCAAAAATTTGCGTTAATAGTATATATTTTATTGTGAGTTTCGATATATTTACCATTAAAAAATAGTCAATTTTCCTTAAACTAAGTACGGATAGAAATTCTTTTCGAAAAAAAAGTACGGATAGAAATTCAAGATTAAACTTTAGTTATCTAATGTTAAAAAATAAGTAACCCTACGGGACATGCAAATCTTTATAATATTATTTATCTACAACCAATTGAACAACTCAATGTTAAATCTTGAAGCAACATAATGCTACTTCTTGATCAAGGAAACGAGTTCTTAGTTCAAACTAGTCAATCGAAAGTTAATTAACTCTAAAATTATGGTGATGGAAATTCTAGTAATTTGTCATTTTTTTTTAAGAGCAGAATACATACTTCTCACTAGCACTGTCAAATATTAGAATGAGATTGAAACAAACTAGTAGTAGTATATAAATTCTTTTTGAGAAAGGGTAATATATATTTTAAGGCATGCAACTTTGTTGTGATTAATTCCACTATTTCGGCCAAATTGGTTACCAAATAAGAGCCCAACTAACTCGTTTTATTTTAAGTTGGCGCAGACATTATTGATTCTTTACATATACTCAACCCCGGGGGGGGGGGGGGGGGGGGGAAAAAAAAAAGGGAAAGAAACAATGAACAAAGACACATAATATAGGTGAAGAACACAGTGTTAAAAACTTTGCGATCTCGTGGTTTGTATGAATGTACTCACATAGATTTAAAATGTATATAGCGTGTGTCGATGTAAGCCACATGGAATGCTGAAAGTTTTTGAACATTTTCATACATGAAGATTTCCATTAGTGGTTAACTCAATGTAAATGACAGAAAAATAATTATGTTTTAGCAACAAATAAATTTTAATCTATGATGCCCTTTTAACTACTACTTCTATTGTAATTTATAAAAGTGCGCTCGATCTGAACATAATTAAGGAAAGAGTAATGCTATATAATACTATTTGGTATTCAACACCAGCGCATGTGACATTAAATGATATAAGTTAGAACAAATGAGTCACATGCATGTGTATGTATTTGACTTTATTTTCTATACTTTCTTCACAATATCCTTGACACTTTCTACACAGACATTGTGGAGAAAAAAATGAAAAATAAAAAGAGAAAAAAATAAGGAAAAGTAGAAGAAGAGAGAGAACATTGAAATATGTACATTTTATGTGTCTACCTCTCTCTTCCACATCACTGTAAAATTATAAATTTGCATTGGAGATACTCTTATTTATGATTAGTCATGATTATTGTTATCTAATAATGCGGTGATTCCGGCCAAGAAAAATTCCCAATTTCTTGTGCAAATTAATTATTATTAAATAATAATAATAATAATTGGCGGAAATTTTTTTTTCTTTTTTTGAATTTGATTAATCCAAATTCAAACTTCACAGAGAAAAAGGCATGGAACTTGGGACCAGTGGACGATTAAATAATGAGAGGGGCTGGCGGGAGATCAATAGCATAATAATGTCTGAATGATACTGTAATTATTGCCACTAATCAAGCTAAAGAATGTCAAAATTGATTCTTTTTAATTAGTGTAATAATAATAATTGGTAATAAAATTAATATAATTTCGTACATCTAACGAGCCCTACTCGATAAAAAATAACAACTAAGTGAATAATAATTCAAATAATGCTATGTCATATAATACATTCCATTGCACCTATCTCGAATTCTCGATTATATTTGAGTAGCATTAATTGATTGAAATACCACACAACAAGATACATGAATCTCATTTAAATCATAATCTCGATGGCATTTAAGTTGTATGAATAACAAATCGTTCTTCAATCATTATTTACCTATACAAGCTGGTTAACAATCTTTTGACTATCTACCTCAAATCTCGATGACATAAAAGTTTAAGAATAGAGAAATGTGAGAAGTAGAAAATAATACTTAGGACGTGAAAAGTGAAACAACTAAAATACTTCCTTAAGTACTAGTAAAGAAATACTAAAATAGGATTGAATAATCCCTTTCACAGAAAAAGAAGAAAGAAAAAAAAAAACGATTGGATAAAATTATATTATAATCCGTTGAAGCTTGGGATTATTCCACTATTTTGCCCATTTTGATTAATAAATACAACCCCAGCTAACTCACTTTTATTAATTATTATTATTTACTATTGGCGATTTGGCGCAGTTATTCTGATTCTTTATTTTATTTTATTTTTCCCCAAGCAGAACATACACGGACAAATTAGAAGAGATTTTAATTTAAATTTCATAATATATATGTATTTTACGGAGTACTAATTTTTTAATTAACAATTATCAAATTCCACAAAGAAAAACGCATGCAGTTTGGACCTGGTGGATATATTTATTTAAATTAATATAAAGAAAGTCAACTGCATAATGACGCCATAATAATAATGTAACAGTCATCGTTAGCTACGGTCAAGCCTAATGTCATGGTAATCGATAATTAAGTATGAAATAAATTCATTTCTGGGGCTTGTTTTAATTATAAAAATTCTCCTTTCAGTCTACTATTATCATCATCACCACCACCAGCACCACCACGGGACCACTGCTGGCAAAGCCAAAAACTGTTGTTTGAGAAGCCATAATTAAGTCACTGTTATAATTAAGACAACATAATACTCTTATATTCTTACATATATATAAACACATATTACCCTTATATTCTTACATACATATATACATATGTAAAAGCATATACTGAGATATGAATGATCGATAATTAACAATAGTTTCTCTCTCTTGCCCTCTCTAACCTACTGAAAATGTATATGCGATGATATGTAAGTTCAAAGTTCTTCAGTTCTTTTCAGTTTTCACGATACAAAATTCTGATATTTTGTAGAGAAATTATGATGCCACAAAACGAGAATGCCAATATTTTAGGAAAGGGCTGCCGAAGTTAGAAGTTGGAATTAATTAATTTATCACACAAATCACAACAAAAAAACTGACATCTCGTATCATAGATAAGATCAGAAGGCTCAGATAATTCCTACATAAAACTTTACCCTTTGTAATACAAATTCACAAAAATTCAAATGGTTTCAAGTCAAACACAAAACCTTGACTCTTACAAATGCTTATCAAGTCCATTGTCTTCAGTTCGGCAAGGTCATTGTTCTAAAGTGCTAGGAAAACGTCCAAAACGTTTAAGGCACACACCACAACATATATGATAAGGAGTTCAGTTATATGCAATTTTAGCCAAAACTTTCTATCCATAGTCTTGATAACTGCAGATCCATCAAAAGTAATACAAAAAGGATAATCCCACACATTTTGTGAACTACATCGACAATATCCTGTATCCACAACAAAACTTTCTGACAACCACAAACAAAACCCAAATGCTACCAATGAAAAGGAAGTAATTTACAAATGTATTGAAAATGTCAAGCTAAAAGAAGGATATGACGAAAACACTGTTTTGATCAACAAAATCAACAAGCACATCCGCCAGATTGTTGCTGTGCCTGAGATGCATTTGCATTACTCGACTTGAGGTTGACATCAACCATGTCCTCTTGCTTTGCAGAAGACAGTGTTTCCATTCCTGGCAATGCCGCAGCAATCTTTCTAAATAGAGCCTGAAGAATAGCAGAAAGAGCTTGTCAGAGTAGGGAAGAGAGCTTTGGAAAAGGGCAAACACACTCATTTATGATTCTTCAACTCTAGTTCACAAATTCAATATAACAGAACAGATGATTCAAGAAATTTCAACTAACAAAGTCATCATGGGAAAGCAACTGAAATAAAACCTCAGAAGGGATACAGTCACTTGCCTTTATATTGAAGCCAGCCTTTGCACTGGTTTCAATAAACATGACATTCAGATCACGGGCTTTGGCCTCGGCTTCTTCTATTGAGACTTGCCTGAAATCAGTCACCAGCTACAGTGAGTAAAATAAAGATTAAAAGTTCCAACAAATTGATTTGTATTATGGAAAAGTTAGTAATTCATTCCAGGTGTCACTGTTTATCACAATTTCAAATTACCGACATTTTTCATCAATTATATGTCCGAGAATACACTGAGAATTAAGAAACTCAAAATTGAGCAGACACAAGATGGGTTTGAGATATTATATATATATATATATATATCACGCATTATCAAACTTAAAAATGGCAAGATGGGTCAGGAACCATGAGGCAACTCTTCATGAAAAATCAATGAGATTGCATCTGTGAATAAAATTGCAGATCTAGCGACAAGTCAGTTGTGAAACGCGCAGCTCCCCATCCTGGATTTGTGCGGGTGCAACAATTCTCCCATTCACAACAAAGATAGAACATTAAACATCCCTCCAAAATATCATAAAAATCAAAACACTTCATTTGTGCAGGCAGGTTTGTAAATTTCAACAACACAGACTTGATCTTAGTTCAGGACTAATGACTTAATGTTCCACTACCAGACGCTACTACCTGTCTTCTTTTTGAAATCTGCAACGGAAGTGAATCAGAGTAAATAGGTACTAGGCATTGGCTAGGTCTGGATTGTGTGACTTGAAACTTACCATTTGGGGAATATTTTGGTTATCTTAGTTTGTTGACCAAGTCATATATAACTTCTAGACAAGATAAGGAAACCCAAGAAAGCATCTGATCAATGCCACCAATCTTATCGTGACTAACAATAGAATGCCAACCCAACCAGCACAACTAACGAGTACATTCAGCTGGAAGTCTGAAAGTAATTCAACACAGGCAGAAATCACAATATTATTATTGTTTTTAAATAAATTTATTTTGAACTACTCTTATATTTCTTATATAAGAAAGCTAATGACTTCAAAGCACGATTAGGAATTAAGAATAAAGAAAACCCGCTTAGATATTGGTATGTGCATCACATTTTTTTCCCATATGCCAAGACATACCTATATACTAGCATATGGATATCACGAGTTTGACTTTGAACCATGGCAGGTTAACACAATCTAAGTTCAAAGCAAACCATTTTCAATCTTATGGACACATTTGTAGATGCAGGTCTAATCCAATTCATTTTAACCAGTTTCCATCTTAAACCAATCCAACCCACAAAGCCACCTTTATCATACACTTCTTCACAAAAACACAAGAGACCAGAATCATGGTCCAAAGTCCAAAACTCATTTAACTCAGAATACCGTATGCAAATACCTAAAAGATATAATCCATATAAAAATCACGTTGGCGGGTGCAAGTGAGTTGTCATTAAATGATCAAAGGTTACCCTTTGGGATGAAGTCATTCTTTTTGAGCCAGCATGTGGGATGGGGAACAAAATTAAATAGACAAAAATCACCAAAGGTGCCTCAAAACATTAGAAAGTTTATGAAGTTAGATATTCCAGATCTCTGAATCAACTGGTTTATTTCCACATCACTAATACAATATCTTTGTCTTTTCTTCATGCGATAATGGTTTGGTTGTAAGGTATTTGACACCTGAAAATGAAGTAAACAAAATAGACTAACGGAAAAAATCCATTAGCTGAAACTGTCAGCCAAGTTATTGTTCTATTTCTATTTCAATCGCCAAACGACTTTTATCAATATATTTCACGCGCAAGTACCTTACAATCCCTTATTTTCACGCATACTATTTCAATTTTGAAATAGAAAAAAATAAAAAATAAAAAAGACAGTATGGGCTCACTCCATGCTACTTGTAATCTTTAAATGAAATACTTGAAAGGAACCTGGGAAAGTAGACAATATCCTTACCTCTTATCAACCAGGTCAGTTTTATTGAGATCAAGAACAATGATTACATCACTTCCTCTTTCTGTTCGAACCTCTTCAATCCACTTTGCTGTGTTCAGGAAGGACTGCCTGCCTAAAATCAAAATCAATGTGGGGGGTGAATGAAACATCAATATGACCTGAACTTGATCCAACATAAAGAACTAAGTCCATACATTCAATTATGAAGCTTATTATCCATTGCACAATGAAAAAGCATTTCTGCAGCAAACATCACATGAACTTCATAAAAAATTGACCTTCTTACATGGACTCATAATTTTTATAACATTCTTGAAATTTTGCATTTGTCTCTACACATATAATAGTTGTACCGAACATAGAGATAGAGGAGAAGGAAACCTACTTGCAACATCATATACAATGACTGCTACAGAGGAGTCCCTTATATAGCTTGGAATGAGACTCCTAAACCTTTCTTGTCCAGCAGTATCCCTTTAAGAACAAAATTCAAGATTACTCTTCAAGAAAGCAGATGACTCAGTAAGACATCAAGCAAAAAATTTCAGTTATGGGAGTTAAGAAACAGTGAAACAGAACTTCAAAACAAAAACAACTCTCCACTTTTAGGTTGATGTTGTTAATTAGCAACAGTGTTGCACTTCAATGTCCCTAAATCCAATGTAGAGACAGTTATAAGTGCAACAACAGAGAGTGAAAGTAGGTGTTAGTGCACTGCTTTCATATAAACATGGTAAGAATGCCAATGTGACTGATTAAAGAACACATTTTCAAAATGCGTTCATAAATTATAAAGGAGGTATAGCAAACGGATAAAGTCCCCAATCAATTCCACTATCAAATCCAATGGATGCTTGAAAGTACCATCTACTGACATGTTAAAAAAGAAAAATAAAAAGGAAAAGGAGCAAATACTAATTAGGGTTTATGCTTGCAATGGCGAAAGCTGAATATTAACATGTAAATAGTTATGGGAGATGTCTAGGACTCGAGACACCAGTATCTCAAAAAGACTGCACAGCAATAATATATTACATGCATGACATCATTGCATCAAGAACCATTGCATACCAAAGCTGCAATCTGACTGTTCGATCTTCGAGGTACATGGTCTTTGAGAGGAAATCAATTCCAATAGTAGCCTGAACAAGGAGTTTAAAAGCAATCATGAACTGGTAGGAGTCTTTTTAACCAAAAATATAAGATTTCAATAAGTAGATCCAAGATTTCAAAGCAGACAAACAAGCACGCTGGCTATTCAATATCAAACAATCCATCAAGCTCATTTTATCTTACTGCCCATGTATTTAACTATATTTCTCATTATTTCCTCCAAAATGATAGTAAAATAAGATGAAAAAACAATAATCATAAAACCAGCGAAATTCGTCCATAGAATATTCTCAAAAAATGAATATGCAAAATCAGAAGTCCAGATCAGGTGAAAGCACAACATTTCAGTTTAAAAAGAAATGGTAAAAAGAATCACGGCCTGCTATCAACCTACTCAGAAGCGGCAAACATATGATCACTACCGAAGAAACAAAAATTATAAGAGTGCTATAAATTTTGAAATGTGAAAGATCAGATCCGCACTCTTTAACCAAATCTAAAAGCTAAATAGCGAAAATCAAACAATGAATTTTACTTTTACCTGATAAGTATTATCGAATTTATCGTACATGAAGCGGGTAATAATACTGGTTTTCCCGACCGATTGATCTCCCAAGAACACCAATTTGTACTTCGCGAGGGCCGAAACAGGAGCCATCAATCAACTTCAGGACAATTCAAACGATGAACCGGATCGGGCGAGATTTTCCGACGGAAGGTTTAAGATCTCGCCGGAAAAATGATCATGTGTTTCACAGAGAGAATCGATACAGCTCGTTTGGGGTGGTAGTATATTTACTATTTAGAGAAAAGCAAGCGGCAAAATTTTCTTGTTGGTCCCGGACTTATATACTCTTATCACCAATTCATCCTCAATGTTTCGCTTCTTGGCAGCGTGGTCCTCGACATTCACCAAACGTACTTCGTTTTCATCAACATGCTGCAAATCGAATTTCTAACCTGTATAACGTGCTTTGTTTTCATCAACATGCTGCAAATCGAATTTCTAACCCATAAAACGTGCTTTGTTTTCATCAACATGTTGCAAATCGAATTTCTAATCTATCTATATATTAATCAACCCACTTAAGTCTCAGTATCTTTTATACCGCAAAAAAATCTATTTAAATCTCCGTACTTTTTGTACTGCGATTTTCTCGCCTTTTATCTGATAAATTTTGCTATAACTGTTTTTTCTTTTTAACAAAAATTTTTGTACCGCGATTTTTCTGCCTTTTTTATCTGGTAAATTTTACGGTAACTATTCATTTTCTTTTTAACAAAATTTTTTGTAAAAGAACTCATGGAAGACTTGAATTTACGGCCATTAAACTTAATAACTAAACTTTAACTATTTTACCTATTTGTTTTGTTTGTTAATTTTTTTTACTAATAAATAAAATACCAAAAATGTCAATTATAAAACAAACTCTAATACATCATAATTCGTTAATTCACCATCTCTACTGTGTGTATTAGTGATTTTAATGTTGTTTGAATTTTTAATGCATTTTGCATTTTTTTTGAATTTGTTAGTTTTATTAGGATTTTTTAAAATAAGGCGGGTAATATGTATTTTTTCCATTATTATATATATGAAGGATTATATGTAAGAATGTATATTGTCTTTTAAACGATCTTGAACTTTATGATTACTAAGTCCATTGAGCTTATTGATTCAATTAATGTATACTTGTGTTTGTATATTTTCTACAGGGATGTAAATATTACATATTTATGTTTAACTATCTAATAATATATTTTAGTAAGTTTTTCTACCTGTGCAATGCACGAGTGGTTTAACTAGTATCTCGTGATCATGTATAAGCGTGGAATGAGTAATTTTCAAGAAAAAAAATGATCTAATAACATAAGTCTAGTACTTTTACGGTATGAGACAGATGATGTCGTATAATATCAGCCACTGATATGACTATATCATCAAACTTAAAAATCACATCAGTGGCTGATATTATGCCACATCACCTCTCAGTTCCATTAAGGCATCAAACACCTTGTGTTAAATCATTTATATACAACTTCTGTTAGAGATTTCATAGTGTTCTAAATCCTAAATTGTCATATGTAACCGAAAAAATAAAACTCTATCACTTCTTCATCGCAATCTTATCTACAAAAGTTATTTCTTTTATTATAATATAATCTGCAAAAGTTATTAGTTAAGATATCTGTTAAGAAAAAAATATGGTAAAAGCACATAAAATGTTATTTAGGCATTATAATTTTAAATCAAACAAGAAAATATTACATACAAAAGTTCAAATCAAACATTTAGATTGAAGTTTTAAAAAAATGCTTATAAGTAATTATCTTTTTCTAGTTCATCATTACAACATTTTATCATGGATTATAAAATAACTTTAGCCACTACCTACAAAAAAAAACTAATTGCGATATCTCAAGGTCAAAATTTTTTGTTGTAATCTTTTTCAATTAAAAAATTCTTCATCTTTTTATTCTTTTCTCTAAAAAAACTTGTAGTCGGTTTGGTTATTGTTGTTGTTATACTTGTGAACGTTGGAGACTCTAGTAAGTTGGTACAATATTTGACACTTAACGTTGTGTTTCTTTACACGAAGCATCCTTCATAAGGGAAAAATACAAAAATTGACGAATTTCCTATCTTGCTATTGTGAACCCTAAAACCTGAGTGTTAACAGTTCCACCCAGCTAAAGGGGGAGAGAGCATTCATCTCAGATAGCACCAAAGACGAATGGCGTCCGCATTGAGGTCGAGCATCCTGCGCCACATTCGGGTCCCTGTATCTCCGATTCTAGCCCTAAATGGATCCAGGATAACCGCCGTCCGATCAATGTCATCGCACGGCGACGATCATCTCGACAAGCAAGAAGTCATTGATCGAGTCCTCGACATCGTCAAGAGCTTCCCCAAAGTCGACCCTTCTAAGGTCAATCAACTGTTTCCATTTCTCTATTTTTCTTCTTGGATTGTTAATTCTGAAACTCATTGCCAATGTTCGATAATTCTGTAGGGTGTGAATTTTTTATGTGGTATTTGAGCGTGAGATCTATTTGAGGGCTTTTGAGTTTTAGGTGGTAAAATAAGAGATTGCAAAAGAAACTTATTAGTTGACCATAAGTTTGGGGTTAAAGTATGGAACTTTGTATAGTTTGCCTCTTATTTGTTGAAGTGGAAATGCTAAATGCCCAATTTGCACCCTGGAGTCTGCAATGCAATTTTTTT
The DNA here is from genome assembly GCA_963692815.1 of Nyctanthes arbor-tristis. NCBI lineage: Eukaryota > Viridiplantae > Streptophyta > Magnoliopsida > Lamiales > Oleaceae > Nyctanthes > Nyctanthes arbor-tristis. The sequence continues at coordinate 11,428 of CAVNYN010070016.1, forward strand.
TTCCCTTTTTTCCCTACAAGATTTTGAGTTGTTCATTTTGGAGAACAAGATTTATTGGTTGTCAAGCAATTTTTTCAGGAATAAATGACAGAAAAATTGAAGAAAACACTGGGTAGAACCATGAATTGCAGGATTTTCTTTAGTAGGAGAAAAAAATTTGTTAAACTAGTAAATCCTGCTGGTCATGATCTATTTCACAACCTTAGGTTAACGGTTTCAGATTTCAACATTTTTTTACATAAAAATTTCCAGCTTATTTCACTGAGCATCTCATGCTCCTGTCAAATAGCACTTTCGATGGATTGGATATCCAAGTAAATTCTGTATAATTTTGTCTATATTTTTACAAGTTGCGACTTCTACTCCTGGAGCTCTGTCCTTTCGTTAACCATATTTGGATAGTTTTGAGACCCCATACTTGCTAGAATGCTTTAATGCGAATTATCTTCACCTGATGATGAAAGAAGCATTTCGCTCAGCAAAACAAATATGATTTTTGGGTAAAATTTATATGCCTGGTTCAGCTTGAAGATGTTGACATAACTGCATTGTGGTTTACAATTATCTTTGGCTTCTTGTAGTGGCTCGTTTTTGTTGTGCTGTTACTTGTACATTTCAGAAATATTACTAGCTTGCTTAGATTTTTGTAGAAGACCAGCTTATAGGTGCACCCAGTTAACATTTTTATTACTCCCTACGTCCGACAAAGATAGTCCAATTTTCATCCGTTCCCAAAAGGTAATCTACTTACCATATTGAGCATGTCTATAATTTTTTATTTTCATTTATGCCCCTAATTAATGTATTTGTTATAACTCCACATCAACTACCTATAAATTGAAAATATTTTTCAAACAATTAATGAGACATGAGGGTATATATGGAAAAACACAGTAAAATTTAACGTCTCAACCATATTAACTATTCTTTCTTAATATGTGTGAATATAAGGACTATGTTTGTGGGGCGGAGGGAGTATTATCTTCTTGCTGTTTGTGATACAAATATCGCTTAAATTAAAGTCTATTTGGAGATGGAGACGCTGGTGTTTAGAGGCTATTTCCTACTTGAGACCATCTGTCCGATAAAATAGGTCAGTTATACATTGCTATACCCAAAGTCTGACTAAAGAATGCCCATGAAAGTTATGCAGTAAGAGAGTCTTCAAGAGACTCTCTATTTATAAAGAGCATTTTTAGTAATTTAGAGAGCATCATTAATTTTAAAGAGTAAAATTTTTCATGTGCTCCAACAATCTCTCCATTTTAGCTCTTCATTTTGTTACTTTCTATGAATATTTATTATTTTCTATTATCTATTCTTTGATTTATTTTCTTTAAAATGTGAATGACCAGGCAATTCAAATGTAGTTTCAAAAGGAACATTGGAAACTGCAATTATTAATGAATAGAGACTGAATTTGGTTCTCTACATTTCGAGAGCCAAACACTTCTTTATTTTAAAAAATTAAAATAAAGAGTCTCTTGGAGACAATTTTTATGCATTGACTCTCTAACTTAAAGAGTATTTTTTGTTTAAAGAGTCTGTTGGAGATGCTCTTAGTTGGTCATCTTAAAACCAGTCAACATGCCACCTACAAAATCAATGTTTCATTCTTCTTAATCTTTCTGATAAATTATCAATCTCTATTCCTTTGATTTCAAGTTTAGATGGCAGTCCCGGAGCACTTGGGTTTTTGGTTTGCCCTTGTTGATTGTACTGCTTAAACAAGCTATCAGGTTTAGGCAGTTCGGTTGAATGCATGCACGAGAATCATGATACACTTTGAATTGAATGAACCAGCTTTTTAGAGAAGTTTGACTTGATAAAAAGTGTTCTAGCAATCTTTTCTTGTTTTGACATTGTTTTCATGACCAATACTAACCCATTAATGTAAAGTCAAGCTCATCTTACAAGTGAAAGCTCTTTTCCCCCTTAATTACTCTTTGCTTTATAAACAACTTTCTTCAAATGTAGTTTAGACAGATCATTACACAAATATTTAGGTAATAGTTGAACAGGTGTAACCTATAAATATGACCTGTAGTTAGCTCATAAATACTTCTTTTTTGTGAGTTCTGAACTGTAGTATATTTAAAAAAGAAAACATCCGCTGTCATAACATGGGGAAGTAGGCAACTTATTATGGCTGTATTGAATTTTGCGGCTTTTCTTATAAACATATCAAGCTATCCTCTCTTGCTTTTGTCATCTAGCTGTGTACTGGATGCCGATTCTTTATCTAAAACGAATTATAGATGCATTGGCACTCATCAGTTTAGAATAGAGTGTGCATTGGAAGTAAGTTGCTTGTTACTATTGTCTTTAGTTAAATACTGTTAATTTCTTGGAATGGGGATTGTAAGCAGTGTTTCTGTGTTTTACTTTTTTTTAGTTTTTATTTTTTTTAATGTTATTCATTTAAAGGAATTAGCCCTGAGATGTGTAAAATATAAAGCAGAAGGTCGAATTTAGTTCTTGCCGGTGTGTGTATAAAAAAAAGAAAAGTAAGCTTGATATTTTACTTATGCTTAACTTTTTAGAATACAATTTGATTATTTATAAAACCATTGCTTACTACTAGCTCTGGATTTCTTAGAGCATGATGCTTTGGACAAAGTTTCAGAATCTTAACCTTTTTGCATTTCTCATCGAACATAGTAAAAATTGAATTTATTCTGCAGATCCTTGTCGGATATTGATGACAGACTGATATATACTGTCTTGTTTGTATTTCAGAAAGGAGAAGATAAATTGTATTTCAGTAGTTATTACTTAGATTTTTTCATGTTAGGCATTTCTTAAAATTTTGTTGTGCAGGTTACCCCTGATGTTCATTTTCAGAAGGATCTGGGTTTAGATAGCTTGGACACTGTGGAGATAGTGATGGCTATTGAGGAAGAGTTTAAGCTAGAGATTCCTGACAAGGAAGCTGATAAAATTGACTCCTGTTCTCTTGCTATTGAGTATGTCTATAACCATCCAATGGCCAGCTAAGTTATCTGAAATTTTTTGTTCTGAAGTATCATTTCTCATTTCTTCAAGACAATGAGACATACAGCTCTATTTGTGTTTGGCTTGTTGGAATGTTGTAGAAAACTGATCCTGGGTCGGGAAATAAATTGGCCCTGTTGGACAAAAAGCAGTTCCACAGTGGGTTTTAGATTCTTGTTATCTTCTGTCTTTATATCATGAATTTCAGTTGTCATTTCTTGTTCCATTATTCAGACTTCCTTTTTGTTAGGAGTTTACACTAATCTATGAACATTTTATGTTCGGTAGTTGCTAAAAACTCTTGTAGACTGATGTTCAGGATTTTGATTGATTGAACTGCTACCTTCTATCTGCCTTGGCCACAGTTAGATTCGTTCTTTATCCATGTCTCCTTGTGCTTTCACATTTTCAGATCTTCATATGGATTTCTTTAGATCCTTGGTGATAACTTACAGAAACCTACTCGTTGGTCACGATAATTGCTAAATTTTGAAGATATATTAAAGTGAAGAGCAGCATCAGTGATTTTAACCTGACCAGCAATATATACAAGTCTAACTTCACCAGTTTGCTCAACTTGACAAGTTGGGGGAGATTGGTCTTTGTAGTTTGGTCAGCCAACTTGACATGTATTGCGGAACTCCATACATCCATTTCTGAAGTTCTTACAAGTATATGCTTTTCATCATCCTCAGACGAGCTATTAGTTATTGCTGAATTGTCTCAGTTTGAGACTGAAATCTGACAAGGAAAAAAAATGCAAGTATTGACTCATTTGAATAAATTTCTTCTACAGTTCTCATCCTTGTTCCATCTCTGTCACTCTTTCTTAACGTGACTAAATTGTGAGTGCCGAATAAGTGACAGTTGCCAGAATGCTCGTAATTCATTCTCAGAAGTTTACATATTAATTGGTTTTTATCAACATTGGCGTAAAGATAGATTATAATCTATCCTAATGGCATGTGGATGGCCGTTTTATTTCCCAAAATTTATATCCTCTATAAGCTCTTCTTAAAAGTCATTTGAAGGCTACTATAATTTGCATGATCAAGTCCCACGCAGCCGGAAAGTGCAACGCCGGTTGGGCTGTTTAAAGGGTCTAGTCGGAAAGAGAAACTCAAGTGGAATAGTGTATGTTGAATGAGTAATGTCCACCTGTGATCCACTCTCACCCAATAAGGTGAGACCAGCTTAAACATCGAGATGATAAAGTCATCTATCTTGATCTCTCCATTCTTCAAAAGTCATTTATCGTGAACGTGAGTCTTCAAAAGTCATTTAGGTGACGTGAACGTGAGTTTGCCTGATGATGTGGATGCTTTACATCATTTAGTATATGTGAACGTCAGATTGCCGAAGTGAATGCTTCCTTATGTTGAGATGTTTCACGGTATAATCACATCAATCAATGAAAAGCATGAGAACATGATGAAAATCGTGTTTGAATAACATGCTCATTCGAGAACTTTTAAAGCGAAAATGTAATGACTTAGAAGGTGAATATTAATAATGAAGTCATAAAACAAAATATTAATTAGAAGTCACTCTTCCATTGATATTGCTTTTCAACAAAGGCTACAGAGTAAAGACCTCTTTTATCTACAGTACTGTCATGGACCAAAACAAAGATTCATCCTTGAAAATGACAAATATCTCTCATATCCACATATTCTTTTACATAAACTATAATATAATTTATAAATGATAACAATAAAGAAATAAAATTCCCATGTAAACAAGAAAATGATCATCAAAATACAGTTAGTAATTAGACTTCTGATCCTTTCTGAATAGTCTTCATAATAGAGAGTGCCACAGCAGAAAGCTGAAATGTATTCTGGTTCCTCTTTGTCAGTGGAGAAATTAAACCTTTTCTCTCCTTAAATCCATCTTCACAAGTTGTAGCAGCATCCATTACAGAACTTATTTGCACATTCGCATCGTTGTATAGCTTCGAGTTGTAGTATTTCATGGCCTGCTTGACAGTATCGATCGCGTCAGAGAACATATCAAAGCAATCCTTCAAACATTGCTTGGAATAAGGATCCCACTTATTGTTTTTAAGCAGATGTTTGACGTAGCAGTGCGTGTCAGTAACGTTGTAGCGCACAAGCCTGATCGAGATCATCCCAAGCCCCTGTAGACTTGCGCACCGGCTGGCCGGAGCTGCCTGTAGGGAAGTTGTGCAGAAGTTGTAGCTGATGTTTGGATCATCGCGTGCGGATGCTCTGCACGTCTCGTTGATGATTTGACTCTGGCCGTTTGTCGCCGGGATCGTGATCAGGAAGGAGAGGAGGAGGGCTGGAAGAATGATGTCGAAGAAGGGACTCATTGTTTTCTTGGAAATTTTGGGGTGTTATGTATGTTTGTTCTGTTGTTGGTTTCTCTTCTCATGAGAGGATGAGAGGGTTTATATAGCTTAGCTAGTAATATGGGTTGGTGTAAATATTTGGTTGTTTGGAAGTAACTGTCTTTTCTTGGCCAATCATATCCATTGCCCATAAAGAAGAAAAAAACCCAACTTTGACATGTTTGGTATATTAGAATGGATAAAACTCTGAAACTAAATTCTGGTTCTATAGCATTCTTGTTACGTAATAATAATAATATATTCTTCGATTATATTATTCATAGTAATGTGTAAAAAAAGTTCACTCACGGCAAGAATCATTATCCTGTCCATCAAGACCTCTTTATGAAGACAGCTTCTTTCAA
>CAVNYN010070514.1:1464-15683 GCA_963692815.1 Nyctanthes arbor-tristis
CCCCCCCCCCCCCCCCCCCCCCCCCCCCCCCCCCCCCCCCCCACGCACAATGAATGGAAGAACAAACGCGGGTGCTAGGAGGAGATAGAGAGAGAAGCGTTTAATTACCAAAACCCCCAAATCTATTGCCCTCCCGTATAACATGAAATAGAAAGTCATAGATTTTTTACAATGATAAATAATATAATGTATGTTTTATTGTACTTTAAGTAAAAGAAAAAAAGCAAAGAAAAATCACGAATGCATTCAGTATGTGATGATAGGTTCAATGATATGCACTCCTTCTTTAATGACTAAATTTAATTATTGTAGTGATAAATCATGAAAATACTATATGTCTAAATAATACATTATTAGTGATATTCACAACATAGAAATATAAATGTAAAAGTTTGAATACATGAACAATAAAAATCAATTTAGAATATACAACATTATTATAAAATAAACTTCTCAAAACAATCAATAACATAAGATAAAAAGGTAAATGCTTAAAATTCTATTCCGTCGTACAAAATCATTTTTTCCACAAACAAATAAAAGCAACTCCTTTTATCAATGCAATGAACCCTTTTTATCATGGATTGACCATACAGAACACGGGGTGGTAGGTATCCTTTTACTCGAACAATTGCAAATAGAAAAAATAAAAGAACTAATAATCTCCACCATTCATACTAATGTACAGACAAATTCTAAAACAATTAGACTTGACAAAATTCTAAAGTTTCATTACATTTATCTTGACTCCAAGTTACAATGCATATGTACATACAACAAAGCAATGCATATGCGATCTGACAAACAATTAATCTATGTATGAACTCAAACAGTGTCTTATGGTTATAGGAATTATTATGCCCAAATTTATGTACAGAGGGGGGAAAACATCATGGCTCTAAATAACTTGTTGCAAGAAATACCTACTATGATCAACTCACTAGGTGTTGAATAATTTCAATATGTCTTACAAATAAATCATCAAAAATAAAATGAATATATAGCCACCTCATTTGTCGTTCATCCATAAGAAAAATGGATAGTACCTTAAAGAAATATGAATTACAAAGAGTCAACTTTACTAAACCCAAAAACAATGAACATATGATTACCTGAAGATTAACCCTTACAATCTGAATATATGACAATGAATACTACATTCCATCCATTCAAATTATATAACATGTTACACATAGAGAGTGAAAAACAAACTAAACATACAATAAACATGCATATTAAAGTAAATATAGTTAAAGCAGAAGGCAAAGGAACTAATCACATTTAGAAAAACTTGGAAAAACTTGATTTAGCAGAGGAACTAATCACATGCAAGGAGTTGAACAAACTTTTTTTTTAAAGAATTATTAAACACAAATATGAATGTGGCAAATGAATTACCAAGATACAACAATAAGAAAGAAAGGTTATTGCAAAAAAATATATATAATAATTATTATAACTAAAATAGTAATAATCATTGAAACTGTGTTTCTTAACTCCCAACAAAATACAACATAAACGGCGACAGAAACTTTTGCCAAAAAAAAAAAAAACTAATAATAAATAAATAAATCAACACAAAACAATTAAAAGCGAAACAGAAATACCAATATATCTTGAAGCACAATTTCAATGAAAGATATATTAGATGAATCCTGTATTGACGGGACCAACCATTTTCTTATGATGCGAACGAATATTGCACTGTGGGGGTCCATATCATCGTCCACAGCACTCAAGGTAACCAATTTTGGGGCTATTGATAAAAAAAATTGAAAACAGTTAGAAAAAAATAATGCCAAAATAAAAAAAAAATCAATCGTTTCTGTTAAAAAAATAACATAGCCAAATATATATACAGAATAATTCTAATTGGACAAAGTTAGTGACAAAAAGTTTGTCAAAATTGACATGTGGCTTGTGTGATTGGAATTATATATTATTTAAAAATGAAAAAATATATTTGTGGAGAAGTGAATTGCGTATTCTTAGAGAAAATTGGGTGAATCATATATTATTAAAAAAATGGAAAAAGAAAAAAAAACACCAATCAATCAATATATAGATAAAAAAAAAAGGTACCACAAGTTTCACACGGGAACTTTCGGCGGGAAAAACTAAAATCTCACTAAAACGCTTTTATATGTTAGTAGATATATACACACACAAACACACTACAATTTTATGGCAAAAAATTGATTTTGTCTGGCACAATTGTTGAATTTTTCCCGCATCTTCACTACATATGGTGTTACAACTGATTTGTCTAGCATTTTATTTAATACTTTCCTAACTGACATATCTCCCTTCCTTATCCCTTTCTATGGAAATCCTCAAATTCCTTTCTTCGATTATAACTCAATTCTACCTAAAATTCCTCCCCGTCTAAAATCCACTCCACAATTTTATCAGGGTCTTTTAGAATCTTGGTATAATTTTTAGATTTTTGAAATTTATACCGAGAAAAGAAGTCTTTTTCTTTTAATGTCTTCTTTTGGTAACACCTTAATACTTTCCTAAAGTTATTGTCGGGATTTGATAAGATAATACATTTTGCATAACACCATAATATTCATTTAATTGAAGTGCAAAACATTATATATATTCCTAATTTAGATATTCTTATATCTATAATACAATTTGTTATCTGAATGAGCATCGAGCGGATATATGTATCATAGTAAAAATAATTATTCTGAAATCATGCAACATTTTTTTAAAGAATTTTATTGTTTATTTGTTAGACAATACATAATAAAATGAAGATCGGAAGAGCACAAAGGAGTATGTGGGGTTGATATAATCTATATGAAATTTTTATCTGAATCGATATCAAGAGGCTACATGTATTATGGTAGATATCTGATATGCAATGTTAAATTGGTCTTATTTTCCTTTTTCATTCGTCTCAAAATATAATTCACTTTCATATTAAAAAATAGTTGGAATCTTGATTTTCTTTTATAACCCTATTTAATGTTCATTTTAACCCATAAAATAATAATCTCTATATCCCATAAAAATAGACACATATCAATTTTTCACGTAAATTAAGAAATATTAATTAATATAGTTGAAAATACAAATTTACAATTACTTCTCTAATATGCTCTTATTCAATATTAAATCACTCTTGTATTTAGTCAACATATTTATTAAATAAATTAAGGATATATTTGGAAAATAAATTATTAACTCCACCCTCATTTATATAAATGGACTAAAATTTGGAAGAAATAAAAATAAAAACTGAGCCTATTTTATGGCCGAGGTGAGTATTATTTAAAATAAATTATTTAATAAATGAAATGGTATATTAGGGAAATGATATTTTATCTATCATTATAATTATTACACTTCTAATGATTGTCATTATAAAATCATACTACTTTTTTAAGGATTATATTTGTTATTTGCTAGACTACAATAGCAACGTGATATTATGAGTATTTACACAAAATAAAATGACGTATTATTAAGTTAAAAGGGTGTGTCGGGAGGATACTTTCTTATAAGTATGAAAATTTTTATCTGAACGGGTATCGAGTGAACACGTGTATGTACATACCCGATATAGATTATTAGACTGTTAACTAATAATATTAAATAAGTTAGATGAGTTAAAAGTAAAATATAATAAAACATTAATCAATTACATAAGTGAATAACTATTAATATATTATTAATAAAACATTAATTTAACGTATCAAATACTAAATCAAAACTATATATTTACTGATTTTGCTATACAAATCCGATGACAAGTATTTGTTTAATATTTTATTATTCATTATTATATATATTTTTTTGGAATTAGTCTTCTCGTGTAACTACAAGTAAGAGGCTAGACTCATAGTTGCAACGCATAAGACATCGTTCGCACTACCCATACCTACCGACCTGGGCAACTACAAACGATAGGGGCAATTGTTGATACTGATACACCATGTGGACAATATAGCTAAACAGGTGAATGGAACAGACCTGAAACAATACCTGATCTGGAATTGGGAGAAAAATGGTCATTATCTATGCCGAACTACACGGGCGGAGATCGGATAGTTATGTCCGATCCGGGGTTCCCGATCAGGAATTGTCGATCAGGGAGCATATTATAGAATGACGATAGCAAGAGCGTGAAGAAAACATGAAAGATGCTCACAGTTAGTTAGTTATTTAGACAAGACCAAACAAACATTGTACTTAAAATAATCAAACTGGGTTCATGTTTGAACTGATTGTATAAATTTCCGAAAGCACCCCATACCATACCTATAAATATAGGCCTTGGAGTGCCATTTGACGAAGGCTTTTTTGCCTAAAAAACAATTTAATTAGAGAGAGAATTATTGCAATATGTTTACTCAATTCTGAACTCGACTCTTGATCAAACTACTTTCGTTCACAGGCTCACATCAAGTCTCACTCCGATGAGGAATCGTAATCAAACCTCACCATTACATCACACAAATGTTGCTAACTTGGGCCCATGTCTGAACTCAACGTCAACAGATGATTACGTCTACTATAAAAATATTCTTATTCGAAACTAATAAAGTCAGATGACATGAAGATTATATAAATTAATAATACATAAAAGTAGTCACATATAAAATAGTCCTAATTATTAATATTCATTTATACCCGAAAAAATTAAGAAAAAATTACAATTATAATTTTCAATTAACTTAAACTAACGATATACATATGTTTCATTTCTATTAATTATAAACTACAAATTTCAAGATATGTTAGACAATTAGATATTCAAATTCATCTATAATTTACACAATTAAATGATGATAATTATCTATTAGTTATTAAATTTAATAGTAAATTTTATTTCAAAATGGTGAATATATAAGACAAAAGTGAATAAAAAAATTTAAAGAAAATTGAAAAATTTAAAATACCACACATGTTACCACAATAGGAAACAAAATGCCTAAAAAGACACTATTAACGGATTTTTTGACAGAAAAACTGTGGTACAAAAGTAACGTAGCTCCTTTCATTTAATTAACATATAAATAGTATAATGTTTTCTAATGAGCAAGATCTAGTTTCTTACACAGAGTCAGACTGTCAATGAAAATCAGACAAGTTTCACAATCTGGCTCATTAAAAAAACTCCTAATGGTATTGTATAATATTATTCTAAATGTGTTGAAGTTTACACGTCATCAATCACTAATGAATTATTTAGTTAATCCAGTGAACCCGCATGAAATTAAATTATCTCTTTTCCAACTCACACAAAGCTAAATCTTGATCGTGAAATTATTTTAAAGATGGAAGCTTTAATTACTGTATATTAATTAATCCACATCTCATGACTAATTCTTCTTTTTTTTTTTTTGGGGTGGGGGGGGGACAGTACATCACATGACAAATCTAGGATAAACTCCAAACCACCAAGAAAAGTTTTAAAAAGTTAAAATATATAGTAACCTCAATTAAGAGAAAGTAAATTAATATCTATTTCATATATAAAATCAAGGGATAATTAGAGAATATAGTAACCTCAATCAAAGATTTTAATATCTGTTTTTGTTACCAAGGTTAAGTACAGGGAAACATTGTTTTGTGAATTTATTATCATGGATTTTCTATTTTTTCATTAATTTTCTGTGTTTCCAATGATCTTTTACATTTATTACTATGTTTCTTGTTTTCTCTTAGTATGTTTTTTAATTTCTCCAGCAACTTTTTTTCCATGATTTTTTTTGTCAATTTGTTATTATATGTTGGCGTGGTTTGTTACCATGTATTAAAATATTCATCGACTGCGGCTATAGCTGTTATCAAATGGTGGCGGTGGTGGTTCAATTTTACGACCACCAAATTTGTTAACAAGTATTTGGCAGGTGATTTATTGTTACTTAATGGTGATGGCTGCGTTGGTTTCTTACAAAACAACTAATTAATTAATTAATTAATTAATAATAAATAAATAAATAATAAAGGGCTATTTTTATAATAGAATGTGGTATTTTTACTATTAGTTTCTTTATCAAGGTGTTTCTCTAAGTCCCTTTCAAAAAAAGTAGTTTTTATCAAAAGATCTCATTAGAAAATTACAGCAAAAAGCGTTTCCTCCCAAAACTATTGTAAAATTACGGAGAATTAAACTTCACATATTTACGGCCAAAATGTGATGTAAATTCATTATTATGGCGGGCTATTTGCACAAGTTAAATGTGATGGGCAATTATCAAAATCTTCTTTTTAATTAAAAATTCATATATAAAAATCACATTTTATCTAACTTTTAAAATTAAAAAGTCACATAGATAAATTAAAAATCTATATTTAAAAGTCGCACATAAAAAATCTCACTTAATTAAAAAATCACTTATAAAATATACATATGTGTGTTAGAGTTAAAAGGCTATAATTAAAAATACTTACGTTTAATTAAAAAGTCTCATATAAAAATTAAAAATCTATATTAAAAAGTTATATTTAATTAAAAAATCATGTATAAAATACGCATTTATGCTACTATTTAGTTAAAAAATTACAATTAAAAATAATCACGTTTAACTAAAAAGCCACATATAAAAATTACATTTTGTATACTTATTGAATTAAAAAATCATATATAAAATTGACAATTTACATTAAAAAGTTACATTTAATTAAAAAATCACGTATAAAATTAGGGTGTGCGTTTGAGTTTCGATCTCAGGTTTTGAAAGGCCCAAAATCGGACCGATTATTTTTAATTTGGTCTAGTTTCGGGCTTGTAAACGGAAAGCTCGTTTGGTTTCGGTCCCGATATCTGAGTGTGGGTAATTGTTCAAGTCTTTTCGTGTTTGTTTAAGTTTGTAATTTTCTAAATGTATAAATATTGGAAAGTAGGAAACTTACTATATGACAAATCAATGTTTATTTTTCAATATGAAAACAAAAAAAAATCCCATTTGTACATGCAGATTTTAATATCCAAAGAAAACTGATTTGGTTCCTAAATTGAAACCAAATCCGCTTGGGTGGCACTGACATGGAGAAATAGTTCCAACTTTTTGCCCCATTTGCCCCAAATGAGACCTTTCACCTTTAAACTTCAACACAGAGCTCTAAACAAAGATCCAGCATAAAAATTCAAAACAAATAAAGAAAAATCATTCAGCTCCAAGTAGCAGAAAATATAGGGAATCCATAGCTCCCATGCCAAAAGAAATAGCCAAAAATCTGGAAGCAAAACGAGAAAATGTACTAGGAATTACCTTCAATTCTTTGGTGTTTGCTTCATTACTGACAGCCATTGGGGGTTTTCAAGAATTTTATATCCAAAAATCACAAAAAGGGTTAGACTGATTTCTTGACAGAGATGAATGCTCCTTTACCTCTCATCACGCTTCACACACTTATTGACGCTAAATTTGTGGGTTCTATTTTTCTTGAATTTGTTGGAACAGAGGAAGACACTTCTGAAAATATACAGACACTTTCCCACTCAACAGAAGAAAAATTAAAAAAATAAAGAATACACGACGCACAAAGGAGAACAAAACAAGAAGATATATTTATACGTGCATATGAAAGATCAAAGGGGAAAGAGTTGAGGTTTGTGTAGCTGGTCGCGATTTATTGGGCTCCGTCGTCCGACTACTTCGTGGGTCAACGTGGGCGAGTTCTTCGATTCGTCACCGTCCTCCGTTTGCTGCTGCGACCGCCGTGCTCTTCCGATCTGGCCGCAGGTCGACGCACACTGTTGGAGGTTAGGGAGTTTGGGGGAGAGACAAGAACGGGTTTGAAAGAAGGGATTTGGGGATTTTTTTTTGGTTAATTGGAGGTGGTGGACCTAGCTACTTCTCCATGGTGGTGCTGGCGGTGCACCACTTAAGTAGATCTAGTTCCAATTTAGGAACCAGGTCTTTTTTTTAGAAAAATTCTATGTATATGAGAGTCTTTTTTATTATGTTTTTTAATTAGAAAATTAATGTTTTAAAATGCTACTTACTCTACATCTCCAATTTATCTCTTTTCTCTATTTAATTATTATCATATATATTGACTCAACCATTTCATTTTATTTATCTTCAAATATATGTCATATAAGAGTGAATACAAAACTAGTCAAACCACTACGCAACAACTATACTACGACTATCGAAGTAACTATTTTTTTCCTTTTTTTATAACATGTAAAGATATATAACTATATTTATATTTATATAAATAAACACATCATTTTCTATCATGTATCAAAGTATAGATTTGAAGATAGAGTAAATTATAAAATATTAAGTCATACTTTTCGGGCTTTTTGGGTTTTTCCGGGCTTTATGTTAAAGTTGAGGACCCGACCATAACTGTTCAGGCTTCTAGTTTCAATTCCAAACCCGATTTTTTTAAAGTTAAAGCCCTGACCAAGACAAACGGTTTAGATCCGGTCCCGATTCGGGTATATCTGGCTCGGTCTTTTTGCACAACCCTAGTATAAAATACACATTTGTGTTACTATTGAGTTAAAAATCACAATTAAAAATAGTCGTGTTTAATTAAAAAGTTACATATAAAAATCATAGTTTGTGTAACTACTAGTGAATTAATAAGTCACATATAAAAACCACATTTTGTGTAACTATTAGATAAAAAAGTCACATAAAAACTAAAAATCTACATTAAAAAGTCACACAGAAAAAGTCACATTAAATAAAAAAGACACTATAAAATACACATTTATGTTCTTATTGAGTTAAAAAGTCACAATCAGAAATAGACACGTTTAATTAGAAAGTCACAAATAAAAGTCACATTTTGTGTAACTATTGAATTAAAAGGCCGCATATAAAAATTGAAAAAATCCACACTAAAAAGTTACATTTAATTAAAAGTCTTGTATAAAATACAAATTTGTGGTACTATTGAGTTAAAAAGTCATAATTAGAAATAGTCATTTTAACTAAAAAGTCATATATAAAAATCACATTTTGTTTAACTGTTAAATTAAAAAATCATATATAAAAATTGAAAAACTACATAAAAAAGTCACACAAAGAAAAAGTCACATATAAAATTTATATTTGTGTTACAATAGAGTTGAAAAATCACAATTAGAAGTAGTCACGTTTAATTAAAAATTCAAATATATACATCACATTAATGTAACTATTGAATTAAAAAGTCACATATATAAAAATTAAAAAGCTACATTTGTATAATTACTAGGAAAAAAGTCACATATATAAAATTAAATGATTAATACTCACATTAAATTGAACTGTTACATATGGAAATTAAAAGTCGTAATAATAGATCAATAAAAAATTCGCATACAAAATAATTGATTAATTAAAAAATTGTATCAATTTAAAAAGAAAAAGTCACATAAAGTCACACTTGATTAACTAAAAACTCGAACAAAATACGAAAAAGTAACACTTATCATGTATAAAAATATAGAAAAAGTTACATTAAATTAAAAAGTCACACATATATTTAAATAGTAGCATAAACGTGACTTCTAAAAATTGTAAATCAAAATGAAGAGGAAAACAAGTGATAATGGTAGGAAAAGATTTAAAAAAAAAAAAAAGAAAAAAAAGAAGCGAACACGTGGAAAGGGTAAAAGGTCAAGAGATAGGGGTACTAGGGAGATTATAAAATTGCCGTAATGATTCAAGTATTCAACGGTAAATTCCGTAGTGTTAAGCGTAATTAAGATTCCACCGTATAATTTTTCTAAAATTGAAACTATGTACCGTTTTTCCACTAATTTCTCTATTAGCATTTAGTGCTTTCCAAATTGGGGAATGAGCATATAAAAATAAAAGTAATTAATCATTTATTTAAATTTAATTTTAAAAATTATTATCCTAATCCAAAAAATTTCAAATAATTTTTTAGATATTTTTCCAATAATTTTTATTGGAAAAAATTTAATTTTTTTTTATTTTTTCTGAATGGTTTGCTGGTTTTTACCGGATATCAAAAGTTGAAACCTAATTGAAACTATTTTTGACTAGTCCGATTTGGATCAAAACCATTTCATTGACGAGTTCAACATGATACCATTTCATTTTTGGTTTCATGGGTTTTTCTTAGAGCCCTGATCTTTCCATCTCACAAAATGGAGCTAGAAATTGGGCATGGGAGATGATCTAGCTAGCACACAATACATGCTGATATATTTGGACAAGATATTACCCATCTTTTCATAATAAATTCGTAAGCCATGGAAGACTACTCTTAAAGCCAAATATTGATTCCAATCATTACTAAATAATAATCCTTACAAATAGGAGTCACAGTTGGAATCATGCAGACATGAAAAACAGTGAGAACTATAGCACAGACATCACTAATGATATTACTACAACTTCATAAAAGATTGGCAGAAGAAGTTGGAAGGCGAAAAAGAGACGCAATCGGCATCAGGGAAGTCTTTGATCTGTTATCCGCAACCTTTTCACATTACTTGCAGGGACATATATGTCATTTACATTGGCGCCGAGTAAAGTAGCAGACTGTCCATGAACCTGAACAAAATTACAAACCAGAAACAGTTATCTTCCATTCTAGAAATTATAGCTTCACCGATGTGTAATTCTCTCTTTAGACACATGCATTCGCTTCACATTTTGCATTAGGCTGTGCTTTTCAGCCCATTCAAGACTAACGGAATTCGAAAAAAAAGGTAAAAGAATTCGATGGAAACAATTGTTATAATTGTATATCATATCTTGGAAAAGCAAGTGTAAACTCAAACTGTTGTATACAGAACCTGATGATTCGTCAACTTTTGATGCCTCTATCTGCTGTCCACTTGATCCAACCAGACATAAATGCTTCTATAATCTTTGAGACATTTCTGCAAATATCAAAATAATATCAAGGGCCACGCGAATAATCTTTATGTAAACGAAAGAATCAAACTGATGGTAGTGAATATCGAAATTTAGCTCAAACTTTGAAGCATATTCAATGGCAAAAAGATGAGTTTGTACCAATCTGTACGTTGGCAGTACGTATAATATTACCTATCAACAGAATCCCCGTGGCCAAGCTGATCGTTTGTACCCCTTCCCCTGGAAATTGTCTGTCAGTGACGGCAATGTATAACCAGTGGAAACCCAACAAGAAAAATCTTATTAGAACAGCAATGCAAATGTAACCTTCAAGAAGTAGATAAAGTAGCCAAAAGTCGAGTAAAAGAAAAATATGAAGAGAGTAGATGAATGTGCCTGATCGTGGGGAAACTTGACTGGTTCTGGTGAGCAGTGATCAATGTTATCTCCAACACCTACTTGTCCAAACTGTGGGCATAGAACAGTTTAATTTGAAGTGTATAAAATCAATTCTAAGGACCAATAAAGGAGTAAAATCTAGAACAGTACAACTTTTCATCAAGGAATTGCATAATACGTGAAATTAAACCTTATTCCGGCCCCAACCGTAGAGCTTTCCATCATTTGTCAGCGCCGTTGTGTGTCTCCAACCACCAGATATCTAAGGGAAAGAGGAACTTAAGACCACTGGAAAACAGACCATAAGAAAAACCATATACCTAAACTAGAATTATACGGAAACAATATCTTATAGACGTACCTAACATTTCAAGTATCTAACGCTTTACTGGTAATGATAAACAGGCCACCTGATCTTTTAGTTTTCAACTATGACATTTAAATGAATAGGCTAGATAGGTGATCGGCTGATCATAAGGTGCTTCATTTAATACCTGAGAGATGCAATGATCCTGCAAGGATTCTAGCTTATGAGGGATTAGGTGGTCTTCAAAATCCCCATGTCCTAGTTGACCATATTTGCTCCATCTGTAAGTATATAAACTGCCTGAAGAGGAGACCGACATTGTATGCCGCCATCCACATGCCACCAGAACCATGTTTTCTCCCTGTATCTCAAATTGTCATGACAGTTTACCTTTACATAATTAAGTAGCAGAGTGGTTGAAAATAAACTAAGTAGCAGCATTATATTAATACATGACTGTTTACCTTTACATAATTAACTCCAATTTATTCTATACAAAGTTATCATTTCCTTCTGTGTGTCAATTTCCAGTTGAACTATTTTCACCTCTGAAGCATAAAGACAAACCTTAACAGTTTGAACTATATCTGGGATTAGGCGATCATTTCTGTCACGTAAGCCGAGACCGTAAAGCTGACCATCTTCTGTTACAGCAGCTGTATGCTCAGCACCAGCAGCAACCATTTTAATAGATATTCCCTACAACAGATGCAAGAGGATTATCATATCTCAGCTGAAAGGTGAATCGATTTTTCATTTAGCCATCATAAATATGTCATCTACATCGACAAGAAAAAGAATATTTGTCTTCTTGTAACTCATAAGCAAATGGTATCATATCTATAGAGTCAGTACGTTTACAGTAAAGGATTGCCAAATATATATTCATAATTCATCTATGTAATTCATTAGCAAATATAACCAACTACAAAAATGACACTGCTTTTAAAAATGAAGGTAAATTTTATAGGTACTTGAAAAGCTCCTATTTTCTGAGGCAAGAGAGAATCCTCTGTTGTCCCAAGCCCCAGTTGGCCATTTTGGTTTCGGCCCCAACTTCATTTCAAAAGAAGGAAAAATGCCATGAGAATGTTAGGAAGACACAATTACTGAATATTTTAAAATTTGGCATAATCCATAAGTGTCAGAAGTGTTGAGGAACCATTAGAACGAAATACTCAAACTATACTGAATCCGGCGACACACAAAAAGCCAATATGTTACGGACCTGAAATTTTGGAGATTCATATGTTGAGTAATAATTATCAAGGTCAAAAACATTACATCACAAATATGTTAGGTATTTATGTGGAATCTAGCTTGCAGATAAGAGTTCATCAGTTGCACAAACTACATAAACTCAAAACAAGCCTCATAGTTTAACTAGAGTTCATCAGTACAAAGCAACTTCATCAGTTGCTTTGTACAATTTGCTAACAAGAGAACTTATGTTTTAATGACAAATTTCTGGCACGGTTAAATCAAGAGCCAAAGGCTTTGACTTTAGAGAGCGCAAACAAAATATGGGATTTACAAACCTCTCCACCTCGCCTTCCATGGTCACTGCCAAACAATGGCTGTCCCTGCATGTAATTTGCTTTATCCGTAGACCTTGTAATGCTTTGACTGGTTGAGGAGAAAACAAGTCACTGGAATTTCCATGACCCAACCTTCTGAAATCACCCCTAAATGTTTCGTATAGTGACTAGTGTTAGTAACTTCAGAGGCATGAAATTTGGACTTCATTAATGAAAATAATTACCATAGGACGATATCTAACTTCTGGGTGTAATACAGAGCTAGAATTTCTTCTAAATTATCTTATCTATCTGCTTTCTACACCTGTGAGTTATCTTCTCTTTCTTAAACTTTTTCCCATTTGTTTTTTCCAGTGCATATTGTCAGTGTTCTCAACCAAGAAAGAAGACTTAGCTTATTATCTTAAAGCAGAGTAGAGAAATTAAGTGATGTAAGGAAATTAAGAAAGAAAAAGTCCACCGGGACCAAGTTCATATGGTGTTTACAAGATAAACTTTCATTTCACGTTATTGTAATTCGAATTTTAGGACTGAATACTTGCAAATTTAGTTGGAAAGAAAGAGTGAATGTATTTTCATATATTTTGTAGGTTCTGCCTGTCGACTGTCGCCATATTTTTTAAGCAATTTGTCACTTAATAAACTTTACTTAGCTTGACACCACTGACCATCCTCTCCCCTCCCCCATGAGCAAACAACCTTCCCAGCTGCAAGATAGAAGTAAAGAGTTGTCCTCGTATGTGCAAATCTCTTTTTGCACATTAAATTGATTGATCCAAGGCAATTATGACCCGGAATCAGTAATCAGATATGAATAACAACTATGAAGCCATAAATACGAAAGCCAATATAGTTTTTAACATTCACCTGCTTACTTTTTTATGAAGAAATATATTTTCTACTTTTTCCATTTTTTGCATGAGTAGTGATGAATAACTAATTAAGTGGAAGCCAATTCTGTAAAAATATGGAAAACTAAGTGTAGTTACAGTTCAAGTTGGGTAGAGATATACTGCAACCTTGAGTCTGAGTTCCATGAGTAGGACCATGCCTATGGCTATAAAGATACTGACAACCTTGGTGGTTGACACAAATTATGCAGTCTTCTTTCGACTCAAACTATGATCTTTTAGTTTGACAATGCTTAGTGCCGAACTCTAAGCTAGGGAATGTAAG
>CAVNYN010071370.1:813-13700 GCA_963692815.1 Nyctanthes arbor-tristis
AGAAACAATAGAAAAACAAGAAGATATATCGATATGATACGAACTTCCTTGCTTCCAAATTCCATCTTATTTGGCTAAGTTTTTTATTTGTTATTCGATTCAAATTTTAATGAAGTTTTTATTTTAGTAGTAAACCGAAAACAATTAAAAAAAAATCAAAATTGGATGCCAATTTAGAGACTTATGCCCCTTGAGCCTTGAGGCGCAACCATAGAGGCGTAAGTCTCACCGCCAAAGGCTTAAGCCTCTAAGGAAATTGCCTCACATTAGTGCCTCAAGGCACCAGACAACCGCCTCAAGTCGAGGCGGGCCTTGAGGCGAGCCTCCGCCTCGCCTTTTCAAACTATGATAGTAGGCTGCCATCATGGCCTGCATCTGCATCATGTGTTCCTTTCATGAGGGACTAAATTGTGCATCCGTTCCTATTAGCTTGAAAACATCACTGGGCCTATATCACCAAAGATTGGGATGCTAAAAAGTCTATACTTTCTTTATGCATCTTTTGGTTTTTTCATTCTCATGTTACTATTCTATCTACCACTGATATTGTGATAATTATGTGTTTGTAGAACTCTTCATAAGTGTATGGACCAAGACCTCCAAATTTGGGAAGGGTTGCCTTCAATGTAAGTACAATAAAAAAGCTATGTTCCTGAAGTATTTAGTATGTTAATAATCCAAAACACGGTCATGCAATATGAAGTATTTTGGATGCCTAAATCTTATTCTTTTTACATCATTTATTATTAATTAATGCTCCAAAATTTACTGCAAATGAACAGTTGCTTTTATATAAAACTGCAAAAGTGATTGTTACGTTTTATGATAAAGACTAATAACATAATTAGTTGCTTTAGGATCACCAAATACAGCATGCTAAGTATGTCCCTTCCAGATAATGTCTCATGCTAAGATCATGTTGTTGCACTAATGATTGTTTTTGGTTCATTTATGGGATGAATATTGAGAAAGAAATGAATTTCTCCATTAGTAGCTGGATTATTGATGTCTGATTGTTGTTCTGGTAGCTTTTTTTAAATCCGTCATGTCACTTTCTTTTTGTAGTTCTGCTAATTTCCGGTGACTTTTGGTCTAATCACAGATGTATATTTGTTTGATTTGACTCAGGTGATTATTGAGTGATGCGGGATATCCACAAGGGGGGGGGGGGGAATACATAATTGCAATGTTTTGCTTTTACCTTTTTATCACTGTTTTTTTTCCTTTCTTTATTGGACTCTTTCAAGTTTTTGACTTCCTCAAGAAATTCCAGCTTCTTCTTATACAGATTTTTGCAGGGTAACTATGTAAGCGATTTTATTTCAAGTGAACTTAAAAAACTGTCTCAGCTTGAGAATCTGTAAGTGATGTTACTTTCCTCTATGATGTTGTGGCACTGATAATGAGTTTTAAAGTATGCGTATATGGTTGAGAGCAAGATTTCATTGCCTATCAATGTGATAGACATGTTCATTAGGAAGGACACGAAAAAAATTCCACATCATTTATTTATCTTCATTTTATTAGGCACTAAGCTGAAGTTTGATTTATTTTATTTAGTTGTGTGATTGTTTTGATTAATCTATATCTTAAAGGGGAAGAATTGTTATAGGATATGGACATATTTTGTTGTGGAATGAATTGGTATTCCTAAATGGCTTTTTGCTCTTGAATATGATTAGTTTAATTTCTTTAGGTTTCTTGGAAAGTGAATAGGATAATTATTTCATTTTAGCAATTATGCTCAATTTTGTCATGGAATTTAACCAGAAGTGACATTTTGATCTTGACAGGTAATGATGTTTAAAATAGAAAATTTTCCTACAACTCAATGTCAGCCAATCATTCTCCAGAAGAAATTATTATTTTTCATGCAATCCGTCAATTTTTCTTAATCATTCTCCAGAAGAAATTATTTTTTGTCATGCAATGCATCAATTTTTCTTCCACTTCAACCATACAGCCCTCAGAGAATAAATATTCTTCAATAAAAAAAAAAAAAAAAAAACTCTCGTAGACGGATATTCCTCTTTCATTTTCGTTTATTTGAGAATGTATATACATCTTCTCAAGTTTAGGTTTCTGTTATGAGAATATATGATACATATTCCGGAAATGTCATATAAGTTTGGTGAAATGATTTTCCACTTTGTTTTCTATTGTAATTGGTTTGAAACTCTGAATGGTTTTTTCAGTTCTTCCTTGACTGAGCCATTTTCAAAATTTACCATGTACAATGTCTTTTGCACTTGGATTAGTATTTTATATCTTAGTTTCTTACTCTACTTACTTTTTCAAGGAATTGGTCTATAAATTAAATCCATTTATTTTTAAAGTTTTATTCTAATAAGTAAATCAATGCTATTCTCATTAGTCTTATGTGAATATTTTTTTTGGTAGATTGCAACTTTTTGATCTATATTATGTTTTCTAGAGTTTCTTAGCATATTTTATTAGTTAAAGAAGCATAATACAATGCTCACTTTTTGGAGGAAAAATAAGCTTTTGAAGATAAATAATGAACAATAATTGCTTTAGCTAGGAAACCTTATATCAACCAGATCATATCCCTATTCTGGCTTGAAGGAATCTTATTAAGAAAAGGCAGAAAATCTAGCAGGTGATGCCTTCTGGAGGAGTTTGTTAGGAAATGCTCAAATGAGAGAGTACTTTTTGTGGAGAATATCAAATTTGAGTATTTTTTTTCAATGTCTTAATTTTTTCCTAGAGAAATTTGATTGTGCTAATGTTATTGCTTTACATCAAAACATTTACATGATTGATTCTAAGCGTGCATTATTTGTACGTCTTTTTTCCAGTCGAGTTGGATATGTTGATATACCCAAAGGGACTTTTGACAAGCTACCTTAGGTTCATGAAGAGCAGTATTTTATATGGATGGAAGTACTTGTATACTTCATTTTGTTAATAACTGGTAATCAATTCTTGTAATTAGCTAATAAGTGATAGTATAAGGCATCAATTTCTTGATTAGTAGGGGCAGTGGGCACTAGATGCCCAACAAGAATTGGTGAGCCGACATAGTTGGGGCATCTGCTTCAACTTTGAAGTGAGTTTCAGCAGCTAAGTGATTATGATGGAAAATTCTTCAAGAATTAATTATGCACTGATGTACTAATGTTCTTATTAGCAAGATAGTAAGAGGAAGTGGCAGATAATCACTAGGAAATCAAACTTAAAACAATTTAGGCACTGGATGAAATGTAATTTTGTTGCAGAGCTTTAGCTAAAGTTCACCAAACGTCATTCATGGATTTTTGATTACATTTCATATTTTGTTGAATGAAACAACAATGGTTATCCATTTCGAGAACTCTCATTTATGGCTCATTCTATTGTAACATGTGATATTTATACTAGAAATCTCAAATTTTGAACGGTGGTATTTATACAAATCCCAATTTTCTAATTGAGAAAATTATGACAATGTGACATGTGGAACGCATGTATAGTCCCTACTTTTATTAAAAAGTTACATTTTGCTAGGTCACAAATACCAAAAATCACATTTATTAAAATGTCACACTTAATTAAAAAGTCACATATAGAAAATGTCACATTTCGTGTCACCATTGCATTAAAAAATCACATATAGAGAAAGTCACATTTCATGTCACAATTGAATTAGAAAGTCACATATAGAAAAAGTCACATTTCGTGTCACAATTGAATTAGAAAGTCACATTTCGTGTCACTATTGAATTAAAAAGTCACACATAGAGAAAGTCACATTTCGTGTTACCATTGCATTAAAAAGTCACAAATAGAGAAAATTACATTTCGTATCACCATTGAATTAAAAAATCACATATACAAAAAATTAAATTTCGTGTCACAATTGAATTAAAAAGTCACATTTCGTGTTACTATTGAATTAAAAAGTCACATATACATTTCGTGTCACCATTAAATTAAAAAATTACATATAGAAAAAATTACATTTTGTATCACTATTGAAATATATGTTTATCAAAAAGTCACGTCTCAAAATATGGTGGGTGAATAATAATAATAATAAATAAATAAATAAGAAGCGCTCAAGAGGAACAAAACTAACGCTCCAGATGAGACCACCGTATTTTTCCCTTAATTCGTCGTACTTTTTTCACGTTTTGCCGTATTAACTTTTTAATTAAACTTTAACCATGTTTTTCAGTAATTAGCACAATTTCAAGCGTGGAGCCTAATTTTCCCAATTTCAATTTAAAGATTTTGGGAGTAAGGAAAAAATATTTGAGTTTTCTTGGGCTTTTCGAGTTTTAACTCAAACTCCGAAACACGTCCAGACTCGAAAATTTTCACTCAATACCCGATCCGGTTCAGGTATATTTAGACTAGGTTCCAGTAACTCATTCGGCTCTGGTTTTTTGAGGTTTAGTGTTGGGTGATATCACTTCCATCGTTCATTATAAACTCTGTATCAGTTGATATCCTGAATGAATGACAATGAAGGCAGTTGGAAAAAAAAAAGATTAAAAAAAAAAAAAAACAATGGTTTTGAATTCAAATTTTGGGTCCGCTTTTATGATTTATGGTTTTTTTTTATCTTACATAAAATTCTGAAGTTTCTTTTTCCTTGTATAATAATAATAACACCACTTTTCGATTTTTATTTCTTTCCCTTTTTCCCTATAAAAGTTCAAAAACTTGCCCGTACTCATGTGGCTAATGGCATCCTAGTTAAGTGCTAAACTCTTGATCAAGCACTAGATTCCTCTCCTATAATTCCTTTATAATACATATATATATATATATATATATATATATATATAAAAAAGAAAACTTGAAAAACTTGTTTTCTTGTCCACCTAGGATTATACTTTTCTTATGGAATAGAATTCTTTCATATCATAAATTTGGTCACTCCCAACAATAGAGATTTATATATTTACTTGTCAAATTTCATTAGCTTGCAGTAAACAAAACTTAATTGTCATAGTTTTCTTTGCTTACCAAATTAATAATTATGCAATCCAATCCTATACACTTCCAATGTTTTAAGGTTGCAATTACAGCTCAAATTTTATTCCATTTTCTTGTTTTGGCCCCATCTTCGCTTAATAATCATTGTTCTTCTACGACTATGTTGGGCAAACCCTTCCTTAAAGCAACTAAGCTTTACTTAAACCCCTTGGCCACCTCGCTAATGCTCTTTTCTTTAACTCATTTTCACTTGCACATTTAACTACACAATTATAGTTTCAACTACACACTTTCTCTTATAATAATGAAAATGAAAAAACTACATATTTTCTAAAATATTATTCTCTCAAAGAATTTCATCATATAAATAAACTGTTGGATTTTTAAGAGCCCCATGTGTCGCAACTACATAAGTAGTGGCATAATTTGTGCCCCACTTGTTGGAAGCCCATACCTCTATTTTCTAATAGAGTATGGTTGACAAGAATAGACGCATTTTATGACTCATAGAAGTGTAATTTAACAATTTTTAAAATTGTGTGGTTATTATTTGTTAAAGATAAAATGCTATATGTCTACCCTATCTCGTGTTCACTTATACCTACCCTATTTAATGTGAAATTATACTGATGTATAATCAATTTAATGGGGTGGATGTGTAGTTGATACGAAATGAAGGAAATTTCTAGGGAGAATATTACTCTCCCTTACTACACATAGCCTCCTGTTATTGGGGAATCAGGGGCTGAGACCCCCCGATTCCCCAATAACAGGGGGTCACATGGAAGAGTACTCTCCTAATGGAGAGAGTACTATTCTCCATAGAAGGACAACGAAATGAAGTATATGTGAAGCATTATCCATTTGTTAATTCCATTTATGATGCAATTAAGTTAGTGTTTGATTCTCGTTTTCCCTGTAAAAAGAAGGTATTGCAAAAATATTTTAATATATAAAGAAAATTATTGTCAATGGAAGTAGGAAACTAAAAAAAATTATTTTGACATTTATTAAGCAAAAATTAACTGCCAAAAAGTAAAGTTTAAATCATCCAAGCACTTTATTTTATAAGCTTGCTTATGCATTTATAAGTAGCTTTTTGACTGTAGCCAAACATAGTCTTAAAACTGCAAAAAAATAAGGATAATCTGAGGTGGCAAATGGGACCCCTGTATTTTTATTCCACCATCTCAACCTCCTCCTCCGCCCCTGGTTTTTCCTTTGAAGATCCGGCAATATCCCTCCTGGGTGTGCAGTCCTTATCCCTGTTTCTGCAAGCCATCTTGACTCTTTTTCCTATTTTCTTTATCGATTCAATGCTCACCTCTTTATAGATTTTAGCACTATTTGCAGTTCGCCGTTTGTTTTGATTTTCACTAGATCTGATTCGTTTTATGCACTCGATAGTCTGGACCTTAAGATTTCTTTTTGGCCCGACTTTTTGTTTTCCGTTCAGAACTTGAAATTATTACGGGGGACTTTTTGTAAATTCAATCTTATTTATTTGTTACTATTCTACAATGATTTGGGTTCAATTCGGATTAATATAAACTGATTAAATATCTACTTTCATTGCTTTTGGGGTGTGTTGCATTAACGAATATTAGGCTTTACAATATGCTGATTTGAGTAGAGTTCCTCTTAAATTTCTACAACTGATTAAAAGTCCAGTTTATATTGATTTTGGGGGTTTCTCGCAAAAAAAAGTTGGGGGTTGGATTAATAAATGGTGACTGTGAATCTTGGAACGCTGTACTATGTATTGGATCATATATATGGTGCATTACTGCACCGAACAAAGATTAGTCCACCGTTCTTTTCCAGAGGGTGGGGTGGCACAAAACTGGTGCTGTTGGAGAAAATGATAAAACAATTGTTTCCTGATGTTGAAGCACAGAATTGGCCACCTACTTTGGTGCAGCCAATTTGGAGAACAATTTGGGAATCCAAAAATGCTGTTCTTAAAGAAGGGGTATTTAGGACACCTTGTGATGAGCAGCTTCTCAATGCATTGCCTCCTGAAAGTCACAATGCAAGGGTTGCTTTCCTTGCTCCGAAGTTCTTGCCTGCACACAAGATGGCCTGTGTGGTTCACCTTGCAGGTACGGTATAACCGAGTTCTGTGACAATTACCACCGGTTTCTGAGCTTGAATTCTCATAATAATTGAAAGAAAGAAATCATTTTGTATCTATGGTTGCTGATTTTAGACTGTTATATAATTTTATCAATCTAATTAAAGGATCGTCATTAGATCTATCTTTGCACTGGGCAGTGGGCAAAAGTTTTAGGATTTGTATGTATCTTCCAACTTAGCAGAGATTAGATGAGTGATTAGAAATGAGGATGATACATTTGATGGGTGATCGGACAGACAATATGAAATAAAATATATGCCG
This sequence comes from Nyctanthes arbor-tristis, assembly GCA_963692815.1. Taxonomy (NCBI): domain Eukaryota; kingdom Viridiplantae; phylum Streptophyta; class Magnoliopsida; order Lamiales; family Oleaceae; genus Nyctanthes; species Nyctanthes arbor-tristis. The sequence goes on from CAVNYN010071370.1 coordinate 8,156, forward strand.
ACAATGGAGGGTGGTTTCAATTGGCAATGATTCAAAGAAGAACTATGATTTAGATAGTCCTTTTTCTATGGACATTAAGAAACTTCCTTTCATTAGCATGTCATGATCATGAATGTTGTTTTACCTATAGAACGGTGGGTAAACTAATAATAGTGTGGTGCTATAGTTTTACCATGTGGGTAAACCAAAAATAATGTGCTTTTTTTGTAGTTTTACTATGATATTACACACAAAAATTTATGTAGAATTTGTTTGCTGATGTAGCTCCAGGATTCATACTCGGATACTCCAAATTTGAATAAAAAGCCTGGGGTGATATTAGTATCCATCGTTTATAGGTTGATCGGTCTGGCACTTGAATGCAGAAATAATCTATTCATTCATAGTTCATAATCTTAAAATTAAAAAGAGGTTAATATTCAATGATGTCATGGCATAGATATAGTCCAAAAAAAAACTGTACATTAACAAATTTGAGGATTGCTACCTTATTAGATGGGGCCATTATTCAAAATGTCACAACATAGAATAGTTCACCAGAAAACCATAGATTGAGAAATTTTTGGAAAATTGAGGACTGGAACCCTGTAAGGTAATCGTATTGTGTTTCTGTGTTTTTGTTTTGGGGAAAAATGGGGTAGGTTTTTGGTTTTTTTGGGGGGTGGGGGGGTGGGGAGGGGTGCAGGTATTGCCTTGACCTCAAAGTTTTGTGGATTACTATACTTTCTTCGTGTATGAATTTAGATGTTTTTGTATATCACCTTTTTCAATTGTAAATAGTTTTAATTTTCCCATGTTATGTTATTTGAATTTGATTGATCTTTTGAAAGAGAGTTTATCCAATTATTTTTAGAACTTGGTTTTGAGGACAATTTTAGTACTGCAGTTTGCCATAACACTTTTTTAAGTTATCAGGTTGCACATTGGGTATAACCTATTGTTTATCGTGCGTCCTTTCAATTTAATTCGTCATAGGTCCAGTGATCTCTTAGAAATAGGTAGAGTTACCAATCAATTCAAGAGAAGAAGAGAATCAAGAATGAAAGAGTGAGAGATCATGGAATGAACAGCGATACTCAATCTGTGTGTGTGTATATATTATATATATATTGTCAAAATACTATGTCTTGCATGATACTATTCCCATCGAAACCCAAAAAAAAAAAAAAAAAATGGAATCTGTTCTAATCAATCGAATAATGCAATCGAAAGATCTTTTCTAACAAATCCTACAATTATAGATAATTATAGATATTCGAATTCTTTTTGCTACTTAGGCATCCACATTGGTTAAAAATGGATATGGTATTGTAATAATGACGTGGCACAAGCCTGATTCCTAGCATTCTTTATCGCTTTCTAATATGTTAAACATAATGAAAAATAGAAGTTGGATTTAATGTTTCCTCTCACTTTTAGGCACTGGAGACCATTCATTTGAAAGGAGATTACGTCTTGGTGGGCCTTTGTTGAAGGAAAACATAGCAACCATGGTGCTTGAGAGGTTACTATGGAGATCTTAAACAAACAGCTTCAACAAATTCATCAGTTCTCCACATATTATTGGATTTAATTCAGGCTTAATATGTTTTTGCAGTCCTTTCTATGGAAAAAGACGTCCATTTCTGCAACGCGGTGCAAAACTCTTGTGTGTTAGTGACTTACTCTTGTTAGGAAGAGTTACCATTGAAGAGGCCCGTAGTCTTCTATATTGGTTAGACTCAGAGGCAGGGTTTGGCAAAATGGGTGTATGTGGACTTAGCATGGGTAAGATTCAGAACCTAACTTGATCATGGCACAAACACAATTTAGACTAATCGGATTTTTCCACTTGAAACCTTGAGATGATCTTCTTTTTTCTTTTTCTTTTCCCTGTGTCTGGTTTTGTTTTGTTTTGTTTTTTGTTTTTTTTGTTTTTTTTTTGTTTTTTTTTGGGGGGGGGGGTTGGGGGGTGGGTGGTGGAGAGACTTGAAGTCCTACGGATGTATCTAATATTTAGTTTTTTCTCATTTCAATAACCTTGTATTTTCCACACCTAGGAGGAGTACATGCAGCTATGGTTGGATCCTTGCACCCGACTCCTATTGCTACTCTTCCATTTCTTTCTCCACATTCTGCTGCTGTGGCATTTTGTGAAGGGATTTTAAAACATGGCACTGCATGGGAGGCACTGAGAAATGATCTTGCTGCACAGAAGGCTGCAACCACAATTGAGGAGGTCAGGGAGAGAATGCGAAATGTGTTGTCTCTCACAGATGTCACACGGTTTCCAATTCCCAAAAATCCCAATGCTGTTATATTTGTTGCTGCCACTGTAAGTAACATATATCTCACAGTTTGGAAGCTAAATCTATTATTAGGGCCATTTTCTATGCTACTGTAGTGTCAGTTTTTGTTGGTTTGGATATTCATGCTTTTCTGGATCTTTATGATTAGGATTGAGTAGCTAATTATGGACAGATAAGGAGGATTTATTTATTGTATATCCTTTTATTCTTTTGGTTCTGATGGTTTTATCTTATGCATCAATTCTCTTTCCCTGTGTTCCTAAGGAAAGCCATCTGATAGGGTTACATTGGCTTAGCCATTTAGTATGTACCTCGTGTTCAAAGTTTGAACCTTGATCGTTGTACTATAGAAAAACTAATAGCAGAATCTTCTGCATAACTCATTGAAATCGAGCACCAAATAAAAAACTTATGCATGCCTACTTGCAAAGTGAGTGCTGATGAACATTAAATTGATATAGATAAATGTCTTCTTGCATAACAAATTAAGCTGTTAAAAGAGGTTGTTCATGTTATCACATAGTAATAAAGAGGCAAAAGTCCCTAGTCCAGAACTTCAAGTATCATCTTTAAACATTTATCAAATCCGTGCATACGTCAAGCTTTTGATGAAAAATGAACCTGCCATGAGGAGACTTATGGCAGTAACCCTGAAATAAACAAGCGTGTTTGTTCGCATTAACAGTGTGCTAATGAGGTGTTGAACTTATGCTTTGCTCTCTGAAAGCTTCCATCAATGTTTTAGCATTTTCTAGCTTGAATGACTTTCTGACAATACATTAATAATTACTTGTAGGATGATGGCTACATTCCGAAACACTCAGTTCTGGAGCTTCAAAAGGCTTGGCCTGGTTCAGAAGTGAGATGGGTTAGTGGTGGCCATGTATCGTCCTTCCTTCTTCACAATGGTGAGTTTCGCAGGGCAATTGTGGATGCACTTGACAGATTAAAATGGAAAGGTTAACCTTTGTGCTACTAACGTATAATTTAAAGATAAAGACTGTAAACTTGATTAGGTAAGTACTTTTTCCCCCGTTCTTCTCTAATTCTCCCTTGTGCGCTTAGTCAAAATATATATGTAACCACACCAGACACAAGGGATGAAGAACTTGTGCTCTCTAACATTCATTTCTGTTCTTAAAAGACAATATTCTTGTTGGAAAAAGCAATAAAATGATGTATTTGTTTCACCAGTATATCTTCTTAATCTGAAATATGAGCTTGGCATATTTATGGTTGCTTGAAATGATTCTACACCTCTTTTCTATGTAATGAATTGCGAAATGACAAATTTGCCCAGGAGTGAATGTGTCGATGTAGCTTTACTTAAAAATTTTAGTACAAATATGAACTTTTAGGACATGTTTTGTACACAACAATGTCTAGTACTGAACTGTAGAATTTAGAAACAAAGGGAAACTGACTTCTAACAGATGAGCCACACCAGCTTTGCAAAGAACAGAGTGCTTTTTTGTTTCTTTGCCTTCAATATTGTTATTGACTTATTTTTGTTAAACATGAAATCAGTGAATCTATATATCCAATTATCTTGTTGTAACAGATGGTTAAAATCAATATTTGAAGTTAGTGATGCTTATTACTCTGCACCAACTTTAGTCTTTAGCGGTTATGGAAATTGAGTGTAGGGGTAGTTGTGGAATCTTATTAGGTGTCCCTTCTTGGATATTAAGCAGAACTATGACATTCCCAGATGCTGTCATTTTAAGAGTTAGTTTGTCAAGAACTCCCTCTTCTTTTTTGTTTGTTAAGACACTGTTCGTGCGCGAGAGATAGGCTTTAGTGCTAAAATACAACGAATGAAGTGAGATTGATCATCTTTTTTTGTGCTTTCGCGTGATTCCTGTCATTACTTTCACCAGTGGTAGATGGTGCTGTGTTGTATTGTATCTGGAGATTTTCAGTTTCCATTTTTACCTAGTCGTCTTTGCAACCATGTCTGTAACTTCTCCAGCTGCTCTGGTTTACAGCTTTCAGATATACTCTGAGGCTGATTTTATAGGTTTACTGTATCGTACTGGATAGTAATTAAAGAAGAAAACTTAGGTTAAACTCTTGTTTTTTGTATGTCGAGTTTTAAAAAATTTAATTTTTCTCCCACGGGGGTAGTTTATTTTGCCTCAATACTGATTTGGGCAAAAATAAGCTGCCCTCATGGTGGCCAAATAAAAAATTTCAGCCTAGTTACATCTAATATAATTTCGGTTTGGCCATAACTAAAGATATTAGAAAGCTACTTTTAATGAATGTCAAAAAGGAAAACTGAACCAAAGGCATCTTAGAGTAAGAGGAAAATAAGGAGTAATGGCATAAGAAAGTTGAGTTGAAAGGAGAATAAAGATAGGAGAATAAAGGCTAAGCATCTTTTATAGTTGTTTTGTGTACCCATAACCATAATTGCAGCATTTTATCTAATCTAAGCATCTTTCTCTTCCAGGGCCCCGCCTGAAAATATAAGGTGGCGTCTCGCGGTGATCGTTAAGTATCTATTTATTCTTTTACAATCAACAATACAGATAACTAATCAAATACCATGAGAGAAAAAATGGGGGATTCATGTAGCTAATCCAAGCCCTGTGGTTTAAATTGTACCGCATCAAATTCATGATCTTATTCCTAAATTATTATCCAAATTACATAATACAGAGCGATGGTAAAATTACTCTATTTTATAAAAGTTTCCCTACAAATAGCATTTCCCAATTTTTACTTATAGAACAAGCACAGGTTGCATGTAAGTTCATGGGACTCGGTTCAAGAATCCTGCTACTTGTCGGTAATCATTTAAACAATCTTTTACAAAATAGGGTAAGTCCACCGTCTTATCCTTAATTTTTTTTCTTCCAAATTGCACAATACACAGGGTAAGATTGTGAATTTACCCTATTTTTGTAAAAGATTATCTACAAATAATATTTTCCCTCGGTTTATTGTTAAATTAAAAAGTCGTGCCATGTGTAACACGTCTGTGGATTGATTGGATAACATTTTCCTTAAATTAGAGCCTTTAAAGACATATATGGATTGATTGGATAGGAATACTATATTTTTGGTACTCTAGAATTTTTCATTGAATCTTGAAATAGAATGGGGTGGGGGAGAACTTATAGGTGATTTCTATGGAGCCCAACTACCAATAGAATGTGACTTGGATGTTTTCTATTGTAGTCGGGTTCTATACAGGAGCCTGATCTGACTCTATAGAAACACTGAACACTTATATACTCAATCTAGTATTA
>CAVNYN010072303.1:0-16234 GCA_963692815.1 Nyctanthes arbor-tristis
GCTCATCGCATGCATGCACCCATCCATATCCTCTTTCCAATTCTGACAGAATTATATTCCTACTTTTCTATCTTCAACGAATTAAGTTGCCTGAGGAGTAGGCCAGCTAAAATACATTTTTCGTCCCCAAACATATCGTCGGTTTACTTTACTTTTTTCACAAAGATTATTAAGAAATGTACTGGAAGAGATATTTTGTAATCCATATGTTTCTAATTTGTCTTCATTTAATGAGTAGATTAGTTATAACTAAATATTAAATAGTTGTATATGTGGATTAATAAAGTAATATAAATCAGACTTTTCAATATGGAAATAGGATCATATAATTGAGACAACCCAAAAAATAAAATTGGACCACACACATACTTAGAACTGAGGGAGTATCACAATAGGAGGGCGACACACACGAATAATAGAGAGAGGATGTTTTTTTTTGAGGGAATTGCAAAAAATGTCTCTTTTGAAAATGTCATGTGCAAAACTAAATCTCTTTTAAAACATGTGCAAATATGTCACTTTTCCTATTTTTTGGACAACTTTGCCCCCCAAAACATTGATTTAGTAATTTTTTTTAATAAGCGGAAATTGTAAAAAATGATCACTTCTAGTATGTCAAATTAAAAAATGTCCACTTTTTAAACATATGTAAGCAATTGATCCCAAATAAAAATTCTAATATTAATTTTAAAAGCCCCAATTCTTTGATCTTTTCATCCCAGCACCAATCTAAGCAATTGAACACATCAAAATCTTCCTTAACATCTGCTAAACAATGCTCAAATTGCCCGTGAATGCAGATGTTGCTCAAATCAAGACTTATCACAAGTTCATCGTCAGTTATGTAGTAATCGGGCAGGAATTCGATGTCGGTGCAGAAGGGAAAGTTACTCATAATGCCGAGACGAGGCCAGCCGCACTAATCTGGAACCGAAATTCGTTGGCGCTTGAGGCGTTTGGCCTACACTCGCAGACGGCGGTGTCTCAACTGTCGAGAAACGAAACTGTCTAGATTTAAAGTTTCTAACTGTCAAGATATATGGTTTAACTGTATAGATATGCAGATAACTGTCGAGAATTATCGCGATTAAATGTCAGGATATACAAATAAATTGTATAGATTTTTTTTACCAAACTGTATAGAATTGTAGGGACTATCTGTAGAGAAACACAGATTAACTGTCGAGAACTGCAGGTTATTACCCATCGTGATTGAAATTTCTTTTGGCCAAGCACATGCACTAATTTAGCCCAATTATTGCTAAAGGGTTTTCATATAATTTTGCACTAAAAATGGACATTTTTGAATTGGTTTTCAAAAAGTGACATTTTTGAACTTTGATTTTTATTTTCTACCATTTTAGAAATTGTCCCTTTTTTTTCTCTCTCTTAGTTCTTCCCACCCTCTTTTAATTGTGGTCCATGTAAGAGGATAGAGCTCACAATTGGCACAGTAAGGTGTCAAAAAATCTTCTTCAATTTTCTTAATTTCTCTTTTTTATTTTTTTCCCTTTGATAACTTTCTTTCTCTTTCTCCTATTTTGTCCAAAAACAAAGTCACTTTAGCTTAATAAAAGCATATTCATTGTCCAAAAAAAATAAGAGCATATTCAATGCAAAAGTCTAGTCTTGAAGACGTAGAGGAAAGGGATAGACACATAAAATTTACAAATTTCAATTTTATCTTTCTTCTTTCACTTCTCTGTTACCTTTTCCACATCAATTCAATACTATACATTTACATTAGAGATGCTCTAAGCATGTGAATTGTTAAAAGTAAATTGCAGACAAAGTCCTTGACTATATATATTGATTGAATAATATGGAAAAGATATATTGTTTATTGCAAGTTTCAACCAATTCTTTATTATATAGTACACTTTTTAAAACTTACAAAGTTATAAATACTACTTTGTCATTTTTTATATTTAGATATTCGTCAAAAAAAAAAAAAAACAAATAATGGCCATCAACATAAAAACACGTTTTAACAAGGGTAATTGACACTTTAGGTCTTTAAACTTTCAACTTTCACGCAATGTTATCCCCCATTCCTTTTTATCATGGGTAATTATATTCACACAAAAATATTTATTTGCTACACCACGTTGTAATTGCATTAAAGATTCTTAATGTTTAACTTTTATTGTAATCAAAGCCTAAACTTTTTCTTTCTATTTTTTCCCTCTAACTTTCCGTCCATTATAATACATTATGTTCATAATAATAACTTTTGTCAAAAGAATTTTTCTACATGATTGTCCAAAAATTTGTATAACTCTGTCAAATCAAATTTAAATAATTAAAAACTGGCAAATAAAAAAAATTATAAAATTTGTTCTTAATTTTGAAACTTGCTAGCATAATATTTAATACAAATCATTAGCTATAGACCAAGAGGGTTAATTATCAAAAAGCTAGTGTCCAAAATGTGAAGAAAAAGTAGAGGGTTTAAATATAGTAATACACTAAGATTAAACACTTCCATCGCAATAAAAATGTGGTGCACCACATAAAAACTGTAGTTCCGATATAATTAACCTTTATTAAGAGATCCTCAACCTTTCTTTTACTTTGCTACAAAGACTTTTCATCTATTTTGGCGGTTAACCTCTTCTAAATGACACTTTTACACTTTCATCTTTATATGTTACATATTTTTGCAGTTATACAAGTGATTATCCTCTTCAATTAAACTTGAATAAAACAGGATCCCATGAATTAGGGTGATAAATATTGATACAAAAATAAAGTGAGCTCTTAATTTCTTAAGGCAGGTATTCAACTATTTATCACTTTGGCGTAATTGCCGATTACTAGTTTGCAGCAGAGACAAATTCTTTTTTTCTTTTTTTTTTTTGGGAGGGGAGAGAGAAGAACATAATTAGATATATGGATTAGTCCTTGTTTTTATTAATTATCTAACGATTATATATAATTATCTGAGTCAGACAGGCATCAATGAGTATATATACAGCTAACAGAGTTGAAAGGACGTGGTCCCCACCATGGATTGATCAAATCAAACCAACTCCTACATGACAAACCATGCGTCAACATCTATCGCGTATTGAGGATCACAATCCTTACATTATAATTCTGGGGCGAAGATTAATTTTACGTGTGATTTGCAATTACTGGCTAAAAATGAATGAATAAAGACTCTGTATTGATCCCTAATTTTTACAGAGAAGAGAAGAACAGAGCAGAGTGAGATCGGTTTTGCTCGATCATTCAATATATCCCCCACCAAGGCAATCCTCATCTTGAACATCTCTAGGAGGAGGAACTAATATATCAAAATCACTTACACTCCATTCAGCAGTGGCAACAGAGGGGCTAACATATATTTCTGTACCAACATTGATTGAAGTCCACACACGCTTTGCCTGTTTTGTTCCTGGATCCTGCATGCATATACCAGAGAACAAGCAATTCATGGCCTTATACGTACGTAATAGATGTTTTGCGTGGTACAGTTGCCATTATCAAGTCCAAGAGGTGCACTCGTGAAATAGGGAGTGAGAAAACTGAGTCCAGAGATTGAAGTACATCAATCTTTTAGTCTTTTTTGGGGAAAAGAAAGGACAAAAGAAAATTGAAAGACATGAGAGTGTACCAACATGACTCGTTATCTAACCTGCCCCAAAGACTACAATGAGTCATCACCCTTTCTAACGTGTTTGTCTACTGTAAAACCATATACGGTGAAGTAGCATAACTTCTGTCATAAAGAACCAAAACCAAGTTAAACATCATCACAATCCATCTCTTACAAAGAGAGAACAAGACCATCTATCCTATCAAGATCATGATTTTTAAGTCAAATTTTGCAAGGAGTAATAATACCTGGTAGAAATATAGCCGACTAGATAGAGCTCCAACATCAAGCTCCCAAGTTCTTGGATCGCCAATCCATCCGTCTCCCTTCTTTGCAGGATATCCATGCACACCCCACTCTGGATGAGGCAGAATTTGAACCAACTCTTGAGCTTGTGGGTTGCTATATGGATCGCATATATCATACGGTTTCTCCAGATAGTTTGCATTTCCAGGAGCACAGTAAAGATGATAAGCAGAATACGGAAACTGAGAGGTATCATTTCTATATATTACTGCCCCAGTAGAACTGATATGGTAAGGTGGGCATGAAACCAGTTTATCTGGATGACACCAACTTGTGGTTGCTGGGTTGATTATCATCTCACTGTATCTAGTCACATCTTTTAGAACGTCTCCGTCACATGGATCTCCATTATTCTTCCAACAACTTCCAATATCAAGGAGATAAAATTGACTATTGGGCCCCCCACCTTCTTTAACATCAAGAGTCAATCGGACCTTAAAGTTAGGAGACTCTAATAACTGCCAGAACAAATGCAAAGTCACAATCTCACGATATATTCCTAATTCATCCTCTTATATATTGAATTCTTGCAACTATATACTTCTAAAATCTAACAGTTTTCTAACCTGCAATCTGCCAATGATATCATCGTACCATTGCAAGGCATCAAATTTACTAAATAATAATTAATTGAAAAAAAAAAAATAATGACTGTTGAGGTCATGAATTTCATACGGAAAACTATAAATACTTTCCCCACACGGGGTAATGGAAATCTTCAGCCCTTGTTCGTCTCCTTGCAAGAGGTATTATTTATTGAACCCATATTACATTGGATGGATGAATTGATTTGTTTCATATCAAACTACGATTCTTCATGTAATTTGTTACTTTTCCTAAGCCATAGCTCATCTTCTTTTCTCATTTATGTTTTTCTTCAAACTCATACTTCAGAGTATTAAAATAAATTTTTCCATATGTATTTTAGTTTACTATTTTGATTTGTCTTATACCATGATTGTATTATTAAAATGTTATTTTTGCAATAATAATATTTCTTATTCCATAGTATCTGAATCAGTTTCATTGAAGATTGTTTACTGGTTCTTAACGCATAATACAAAATAGTTTCAACAGAGAAGCCAATCTAGATAATTAGTTGACCTGAGTGCCAAGCTCATCTGAATTTTACTTTTGTTCGTCTAATTGTTTTTATATAAGAGCCTTCTTGTCTTAAATGTTAAGAGTTATACAATTGATTGCAAGAAATTATCGTCTAATCCTAATCCCAAACCTTTTAAGTGCCTGTTAAGAGCTGGGAAAATTAACCATATCCCCTTTTAGATTTTAGATGAATTATTTTCTGGCTTCACATTATCTTATTTTATTTTTATCATTTCAAGAATAATTATAATCATCAAATGATTAACATTTCTATCATTTCTATTTGTTCACGTGGCTGAAAATAGATTTTTAAGTATTAAAAGATGAGATGTAAAAGCTAGGCTACGTAGAAGTCTCCAACTACATGGAAGATAGCTCAAATTTGTGATACAGAAGATAGTCGAGCACTGATATCTGATCTCTAATTTATTTATTATACACACAGCACACTTAGCACAAGTGCTCAACTACATTATACAGTAGGTTGCATATTTTTCCTTGCAAAGCAAAGTTATTTGAAAGCAAACACTTAAACAATCAGTATATTACAAAATTTGAAATAGTCTAAGATTATATGTAGCTCTTTTTTTAGGGGTGGGGGGGTGTTGGGGGTGTGAAAATGTGATATTATGTAGCCAACAAAATTATCAACAAATTATTATAAAACCATGAGCATTGTACATGTTTTTAACTATTGGAACTAAAAGAAAGAAAACACAGTTATTTTGAAAAGGATTTTGTAATAACAAGTTATCCTATCAAAACTAACTGCTTGTACAAAAAAGTATATGAGGACAAACTACAGATAGTACCTTTCTTATGATGCCCCGTCCACTATAGTGATAACCTCCATTAAATCCTTTTGCTGCATCGGCTCTTAGATACAACATGAGCCATGGATATTTGGATGATGTTGTCAATTTTTGTGATACAATCCAACTGTTTGTGCTTAAATTCTTCTGCCATGAAACCGAGAAGAAAGAATTATCTATGGAACCAGCACTCAGATTGGCATCGAGATCATATGTCCCATAGAATCCTCCAACCAAAGATGCATTATCCTCAAAATAAACCACTTGTGATTGGTTATGATACACAAGTGGTTGATTCATGCATCCTTCACCAAAGCACGGAAAGTTTCTGTCAATGATAATCTTGCTGACTTTTTTGCCATTCTCAGGGCAAAATGTTGTGTTCTTGTCAAAGTTCCCATTTTTCAGCATTATCATCCAAAAATACCATGGTTTGGCAAAATCATGCACCTCACAAAGAGAACCAAGATAAATTTCTTTCTCCACAGCATACAGATCAGGATCTGCGTATGATTTGAAGTCACCGCAGGGAAATTCATCACCAGCCTTCAACTTGTTGTCTGATCCCTTCACCTTCCGGTGTACTCTGCACCTGCTCCTCTTTTCAACAATTAAACTGCTGAGTGTATCTGATTTAACAAATCATAATAGAAAAACTGCTCGGTAAGTAAACATATGAAAACTAGACTCTGCAAGATTCTATACTCTATTTTATTCAACTCAGTAAATTAGAAAATCTACCACACATAAAGGTACATTGCACAAAATAAATCAAGGGAAAAAGAAAACTAAACAGACCAGATCGGCAGAACAGGCTACTTACTTTCAAAAATTTATGGATGATCACAAAATTTATGCATGTTCACAATAGCATGGGCTGCATCATTACAGGACAGAAGTCAAGTATTATAATTAAGGACAGAAGTCAAGTATTATAATTAAGATCTTGTCTTGAATGTGGTTTCTCCTATTTCAACATTTACCTTGTCCACGCCCATCCACATCCAGGCAAGCAATAGACTGAAAGTGAAGCACAAAGGGCGGATGTAAGCCTGAAAGCTATCACGTCTAGACCTAAGCACTACTGCAGCTAGTCCAGTTCAAGATTTAAGTCAACTTAGAACTGCTTCAAATAATCAACTCTCTTATACTATTTTTAAGAGTTTTCTGAATCTTGCTATACTCCGATGACAATTACTAGAAACAATATCGTGGCTCAAACAATAGCTGGATGCACTTAGAAAGAACCAGCAGGAAATTCTACAAGAAATGGCCCAATAAAAAAATTGAACCACAAAATCATCTTTCAAATGCAACACTATACATGATTTCTACAGAACAACGAAGATCAGCCATGACACTGCAATGCACTCAACTGATAGTCATGGTTTTGTTCACATAAATCAAGCAACTGATGTAACAATTACTTCCCCAGCCAACAATAAACACTTTACACTTCCACATACGAGATAAAACTGTGCCAGTGGTACCCTGAAAGTCGATTTCTGAAAAAATAAAGATAAAGAAACTTGCAACCTGTACAGGATATCCAAAATTAAGTTACCTTGCTAACAATACTAACTTCAAGGCAATATTAAGTTTCTTGCTAACCAATAATAAGTCATTATTAAGTGTTTTATGTTAGCTTGCTAATAATTCTAACTTTCTTTTAACCTTGTTTGTATTTGAAACTGTACAATCAATTTGTTATTAAGTGTTTCGATACAAAATAACATGTTCTGCTATGTAGCTAGTGAACTATTCTGTTTGTTGTGTTGCAGAATGCATCATAATCACACTCCACCAAACTAGGAAATTTTCTGTTTGCATACGGAAACCTCCTTATGGCTTAAAATTTAGTTATTTCAGTAATTCGGCTCCTCCTAGTGCCATCACACTCCACCAAAATAAATACCATAACCGTATTTTGAAGCATGGCGATCAAACCTCAAATTGGGAATTGCTCAAAATCAATCAAATTTGAAAGTACAACCCTGAACCTGTAGATTTTCAAAGTGAAACTTGCCCTTGTGCCCAACAACATCTGATTTCACTTTCAGAAAATAAAAGTTGATAACAAATAAAGCATACCAACAAAAGAAACTACCAATTTTCCAATAGTAGACAATCAAAACCAGTTTCAGTTAAAAGCTAAAACCAAATACAAATAACGCGTTCATTGCAATTGAGCTTGTTGACGGCTAGAGAAAGAATGGATGATAATCACAGAAGGACCTGAGGTAAGTGGGCAGTGGAGATCAGCACAATCAGCCATCCTTGGACTGCCCATTTCGGGTGCTTCAATACCAACTTCATTGCAGAAATTCCAAGCTTCCAACCCAAATCTAGCATTTGGGTTCTTCATTCCTGGGTCCCCTATTGCAGATACATATGAATTTTCGCCCGACACCTGTATTATGCAATCTCGTGCGTCCCCATTAACAAGAAGAAAAATTGTAATACATAGTGATAAAAAAAGGGAAACCCCCATTTTTATTCTTTATCCGCTATCCGGATTCAAGAGGAGCAAGAAATACCATCAGAGTTATCGTCATGTGTCGGTCTTCAGAAGTGAACTGAATGAAAGCTTATTTTTCTGGAAGTACTGTAGCAGTGCATGCTACCCCTATGGAGCGTGTTCTAATTGGATAATCTCACTGTAGGACAACCCACAACGTACTACATAGAAGGTCTGAGAGCTTATCCATGATACGTATGGCGCGTGAAAAGAATTGCACATTTTTGTGCTATATTTTGTGTTTTTTGTTTGTCATTTTTTTTGGAAGGGGGGTTTTGTTTGTCTTTCAAGTTATCATATTTGTTTTATCTATTTCGAGGTCACGAGGACACCTTACACTGGACGAATTATTTTCGGGTAATTTGCACCAATGGACTCTATCGTTTGTAAGTATTGTGAAAATAGATCCTATCGTTTCTAACTTGACGATTTCAATCCTAACGTATGCTAATCCTTGCAAAAAAGGACATTATTATCTAAATTTATCAATTTTTTATTAAAATGACCCTTTTAGCCTTATTTTCTTTTTTTAAAATATAACTCTTTTTAAAAGTATTTTACATTTAATTTTAAGTAAAATATAAAGACAAAATGTTATATTTTACTCTCATCCGTCTCACAAAGATAGTTCAGTATTTCATTTTCGTCCATCCCACAAAGATAGGCCGTTTACTAAATTGAGCATATATTTAATTTTTTTTGTTTCTATGTTTTATCCCTAATTAATCATCTGTATCAACTACCAATGCAGTTTAATATTAATGATAAAGAATGTTATAAATAAAAATATATATAAAATTAATTATCCCAACCATAAGAATAGCCATTTCTTAATTCGTGTGAAATTAACTAACCTCCTATCTTTGTGGGACGGGGGGAGTAATTAATTAATGTATCATATTTGTATCATGTTGATGTTTATATAGGTCATCACATGCTGGGGTGAAGAGGTCAGAGCTTTCACAGGAGATTCCAAAAAGTATTTCAATTAACTGAAAAATCAAAATGTCATGGGTAGGTGAAATTATGATAGCAGTTGAATATATGTACATCAAAATATAAATTTTTGTCTTTATATTTTACTTGAAATTAAGGGTAAAATACTTTTAAAAAGAATTATATTTTAAAAAAAGAAAATAAGGTTAAAAGGATCATTTTAATAAAAAATTGATAAATTTAGATAATAAGGTCTTTTTTGCAAGGATTAGCATACGTTAGGGTTGAAATCGCCAAGTTAGAAACGATAGGGTTCATTTCCACAATACTAGCAAACGATAGGGTCCATTGGTGCAAATTACCCAATTATTTTCCTCTCATTTTGAAGTTACTACAATAAAATAGCGAAAGAACTTAGGCCAGGCTTGATTAGATGGAAAGCTCCGCCACCTGGTCGCCTTAAACTCGATGTTGATGCTGGGATTTGTGAGGAAAGGCAATGTTACTCAGTGGGGGCTGTTATTAGGGACGATGCAGGGAGGGTGATGGGTTTATTTGCAAAACATTTGAACGGCACCCCCCGTATCGAAGATGCTGTAGGTATTTCCAAATTGCTTGTGTAGAGTCAGATTGCCTTCAGTTGGTAAATAGTCTCAAAGGGGATGTGGAATTCGCCCACAACGCTCCTTTTCTCCATGAGATTGTTGTGCTTTTGGAGGAGCTCGACTGTGGTCCTTGATTCCATATTCCTTGTGAGGGTAATATGGTAGCCCATATGGTCACATCTTTTGCGCTATCCTTTTTGTATTGTGGTACTTGGTCTGATTGTATTCCTTTGATTATTGGTCCGACGGTTCATGGAGACTTGTTAATGTAAAGATGAAATTTTGGTTCAAAAAAAATAAAAAAAATAAAATATTTGCTAGCCCTCTAGCAAAAATTTCTAGCTCTATACATGTACATCCATCTTTGACACTCTTCATTAATCGGTAAATCTTATTGTCAGACCCAAGTACAAAAAAGTGTTGAACTTATCATGAATCTTAGAAGTTTTTCTACGATAAAGTATCAACTTTGTAGAATCTGATTATCTCGTTTTAATACAGAATTTAACGGGGACGCTACTTATCTTCATAATGCCCCTCTCATCCAGGAAATTAAGAAGTTTCTGGGCGAGCTAGGATGTGGCTCTTGTAGTTAGCGAAATATAGTTGTCCATACTATTGCATCACTTGCTCTTTCTTCTGCCCTATGTGGTGCTTGGGCTATATGTATTCCTTGGTGTATTCGTCAAGCAGTTTGTACTGAGTTGTATCAATGAAAGTTTGATTGGTTTAAAAAAAAAAAAACACAAAAACGAATTCATGGTTGTCCATTCGTCTTTAAAATTTTCTGCATCATCTTTTTTCCCGATCCTTCTCAATCACTTCAGTTGATTCCCACTGCGACAAAGCATTGTACTAGTTAAGTAAAATTTTGGGATTTCTTTGTAGATGTGGTGCATTTAATTTTTTTTTCAAAAAATCTATGTAATTTTTTTCCCTTGGGAAAATTTGATGGTTTACCTCTCAAAAAAAAAAAAAAATTTTGATGGTTTACCAATTTGCTGTCCTCCTAAGGGCACACCTCTTGTCCTGGGGACAAGTAGTACGCAAAACCTCGGACCACCAGCGTACCTAATCACCCAATTTTTCCTAATGCATATCCAATGTTAAAAGTCCTGATCCATCGTCCATGAAGAAAGAAAAGGACACAATTTTTTTGTGATTCTTTTTCTTATTTTTTCTCTAATTTTCTTTTTCTTTTAATCACTTTTCTCTCATTTACACTATTTTCTCCTCTCTTTTTCTTCCTCGTATCACGTATATGGTCTAAAAAAACCTTCATCTCCTCCTTCTCCTCTATCAATTCCATTCACACGCCAAACGTCTGACGACAGCATTTGATCAAAATTCCAAAAATGTGCAGTATAAATTTTGCTTATTTAATTTTTTAATTAAGACACATTTAATAGGAAATTATGGGAAGTTGGGAATGATCCATAGAAAGAATAAAGTCGCGTTTGTAGTGTGATTTCATATATGCTCATAATCCAACCAACTTGAGCAATAAGAAATTGGTCTTAACGCGGAAAATATGCCTAAGCATCATATTTTCTCACGAACAAGGTTACATAAATAAAAAATTCTAGCAATCAACAACGTTGATTATGCATAATCTCTTATATATTGCATATATTATTTTTCAAAAAAATTCTCTCAACCTATTGATTTTATAAGAGAAAATTAGAAAATATACACCTTTTTTAATTGGGACTTAAATTATACCTCTAAAACTAAAACTAATTGTAGATTTATCATTTTCAATTGCAAAAACACCCTTATTATTTCAATTTTTTCTTTTTATTATTATATCTAAACATAATTATTAATTTAAATACTTTTTAAATTTATTAAAATTACACATTATATAATCTCACCCTCACCCAAACCCTAATTATTTACCACTTCCATTCTTTATCTCAAGACCATCCACTCGCCACCTCCACCAACCGCCACATCACCGCCTCATCCACCTCCTACAACAACGCAACTGCTGCTGATAGATCGGAGGAGACTCTCTTGGTTGCCGCGAACCCGCTGCTTCTGTTCACGGCTACTGACAGTGGCAGCCATCACATTATTTTCTTGATGACATTCATTTCAGATTTTTTCCCTATAATATAATACTATATTTCAGGTGTGTTTTGGGTTTTTTTGATACCTTATTAACACTATTTGTAACATCCCCAAAGTTTTTAAATTTGGGATCAATAAATTTCAAGTATGTTTTATGAACAATTGGGTCATTTTGAAAAATTAAAATCTTAAGGGTTCAACTTATTTTAACTTAAGTAAAAAGACATGAGTAACTAACATCAAAGTACAATGACTTTTTTACAAGACAATATAAAATATAAGGATTTCTTGGGCAATAAACGAATGAATCTTGTTTAGCCACGACACCCCTACAAACGTCTGGTACCCAACATGCCATTTGGCTCATTACGATTGGTGGAACTCAAAGGTGTTTAAAAACAATTAAATTTCAGCAAATATAAATAGATAGTGGAGGGTAGGGATTTCTTCAAATCTTTACGTAAGCTATCTCCTCCCTCGTCGATCATGCCCTTATCTTAACTCTCTCTCTCTCTTTCTGATACCTCAATACAAAATAAGTAATTTCTTCAAAACTATCTTTTTACAATATAATAAGTTGCCTTCTTTGGAGAGTTTATCTGGAAGCCTTATTCAAGGAAATCATTGGAGGTGAGTAACAGGCGTCTTGGCTCCCCTTTTTCAAAGCACATGCTTTCCTTAAATGACTTTGGCATTTAATACTTGATTGTGCACAATTGCTTTGGATAAATGATTGTTCATTATTTAGGGGCATCTCTAGTGGTGCTATCTACCCGTCTTATCTTGCCATGTGGTAATCTTTGTAGTATTATAACCATGCTATGTGATCGTGATCATCTTGAATCTTTGTATCGTGTG
The DNA here is from genome assembly GCA_963692815.1 of Nyctanthes arbor-tristis. Classification (NCBI taxonomy): domain Eukaryota; kingdom Viridiplantae; phylum Streptophyta; class Magnoliopsida; order Lamiales; family Oleaceae; genus Nyctanthes; species Nyctanthes arbor-tristis. Next base: position 12,814 of record CAVNYN010072303.1, read on the forward strand.
GTTACGTGTAGGGGCTAAACTAGTGATGTGCCCGACTTGTGTATATAAAGGGTTTCTCTTTGTACATAAAAGCGATCTTTCTTGCATTTCATTATGAACCAATACATGCTATTATTCACTGAGTACCTTGTACTTACCCTTTTTTCCCTTTCCTTTTAACAATCTTGTAGGTGTTAAATTAAGAGCTTTCTAGCCGGATTGTCCCAAGGATGGAGAAGATACATATATGTGATCGAGATTTCGGTATATGGCCGAAGTTTCATTGTAGGTAACCCGCAATAGTTGTTGTAGAACTATAATAACATGATATTATGTATAATCATGTTTGGCTTGTATTTATAAAATCCCGGCCTTAATTTTGAATCGAGATTAATTTTTCAAATGCTTCCGTTACCATTAAACACCAATAATACGAGAAAATGAGGTAATAAATTTGAGGGCGTGATAAGGTGGCATCAGAGTATGATCCTATAGCCTCAACTACATGCATCGCTCCTACTTGGACAGATCCATACACTTACAGGAATTGAGATTATCTATATTAATTGATAATAAGCTAAATTTGACCTTGGTTATACTATTACAATATAGAATTAGCTTTTAAAATGTTCATCAATTGCAATTAAAAAAAAAAAATATGTGCGGGAGCACCGTTCGAGCTGTTTTTGGACAGAAACCCTAGTGCGGGCGCACCAGCTTAATGGTGTGGCCGCACTGAGCTAAGCTTTGCAGACGGGTAGTTTTTTTGAAATTTGCACTAAGGCCCCTAATCTTCTGAACTTGTTCCATATTGGTCTAAAAAATTTATTTCTAAGCCTCAAACTCTATTTCTTTCACACGATTAATCCTTATTTCAACTAAAAAGATTTCTTTTGGCTATTTTACACCCAAATCAAACATTGTTACTTGTTATTCAACCCATCTAGAATAAAATTTAAATAAATTATGTAATTGTCAAGACTTTGAATTCATGAAGGAAAGATAAATTTTATTTTAGTGGTACACATGATAAGGAAGTAAGAGTGCGCCGCGGAAGCAGTTTATTGAAATAAAGACGATCTGTTACATACTATGCTTTTGAAAATAATAGTTATTGCCACAATGTTTAGCGAATTTCGAAGACGAAATTCATTTAAGGGGGCAGATTGTAACATCCCCCAAAGTTTTGAAATTTGGGATCAATAAATTTCAAGTATGTTTTATGAACAATTGAGTTATTTTGATAAATTAAAATCTTAAGGGTTAAACTTATTTTAACTTAAGTAAAAGGACCCGAGTAACTAAAATTAAAGTACAGTTACTTAATTACAAGACTATATAAAACATAAGAATTTCTTGAGCAATAAATGAATAAATCTTGTTTAGCCACATCACCCCTACAAACGTATGGTACCTAACATGCCATTTGTCTTACTACGATTAGTAGAACTCAAAGGTGATTTAAAAACAATGAAATTTCAGCAAATATAAATAGGAAGTGGAGGGTAGGGATTTCTTTAAAGCTTTACCTAAGCTATCTCCTCCCTCTTTGACCATACCCTTCTCTTAACTCTCTCACTTTCTTATACCTCAATAAAAAATAAGTAATCTCTTCAAAACTATCTTTCCAGAATATAATAAGTGGCATTCTTTGGAGAGTTCATTTGGAAGCCTTATTTAAGGAAATCATTAGATGTGAGTAACATGTGTCTTGGATCCCCCTTTTTGAAACTCATGCTTTTTTTAAATAGCTTTGGCATTCAATACTTGATTGTGCACAATTGCTTTGGATAAATGATGCATCTCTAGTGGTGCTATCTACCCGTCTTGCCTTGCCATGCAGTAATCTTTGTGGTATTTGACCATACTATATGATCGTGGTCATGTTGAATCTTTGTATCTTGCGGTTACAGATAGGGGCTAAACTTGTGATGTACCCGACTTGTGTGTATAAAGGGTTTTTCTTTGTACATAAAAGCTGTCTTTCTTACATTTCGTCATGAGCCAATACATGTTATTTACTGAGTACTTTGTACTCACCCCTTTTTTCCCTTTCCCTTTAACAATCTTGTATGTGTTAAATTAAGAGTTTTGTGGCCGGATCGTCCCAAGGATGGAGAAGACACATGTATGTGATCGAGATTTCAGTACATGGCCAAACTTTCCTTGTGGGTAGCCCGCAATAGTTGTTGTAGAGCTATAATAACATGCTCTTATGTATAATCATGTTTGGCTTGTATTTGTAAAGTCTCGCCCTTAATTTTGAATCGATATTAATTTTTCAAATGTTTCCGCTAGTGTTAAACGCCAATAATACGAGAAAATAACGTAACAAATTTGGCGGCGTGACACTATTTCGTAGTTATCTCATGCTAGTATGAATGGTTTTTGAATTGTTACCATGATTTTTTTTGGTCGCTTCTTTTGTGTTATAATGTTTTTAAACACATGTTTTTGTTAATATGTTCTGTGTCTTGTTACCATTTTGTTTATATTGAATTATTTACCATGGTTTTTTTGTTACCATATTTTTGCAATTGTTACCACTAACGTTTGTCGTTTTGTTAGTTATTATTTTTTTTGGCTTTTACCATTCTTTTTCTTTTTAATTTTACATGAATTTTTTGTGTTTTTTGTTATTGTTACCATTATTTTTTCTATTAAAATTCACAAATTTTTTTTTTCTAATTTATTGTCTTGTTGTTAGTGTTCTTTTTTTGCGGATTTTTTTCTTTTATTTTTTTTTTGGGACTTTTTTGTCATCATTCCCGGCTTGTATTTGTTACTATTTCCCGGTAACATTTTGTTTTTTAATTGTGTCATTTGTTACTACGCTTGTGGCGGCGGTGACTGTTGGTAGTCCGAGTTGAAAACGGCGGCGGCGGCTTCGGCTTTTACAATGTACCTGACTACTTTTTTATTGGAAAATTACTATTTTTAATTATTATATTACTGTAATTGTAATTTAGAAAAAACAATAATTAATACTAATAAAATTAATAAAGACTTAAATTTTAATTAAAATTGGTTTGCGATAGTTTTACAATACAAAAGGGCATTTTTACAATTACTTTTCAATTAAAGGGTTTTTTTCCCCAAACCCTATTATGAAAAGTGTTTTTTTTTTTGTTGTAAAGAATCCTTTTCATAAAACCTATTGGTTTTGGACTTTTGGTGTTTAATTAGTGGGCTTCTAAATATACTAAATGAGATTGGGTTAGTATTATGATCATCCAAAAAAAATTTTGGGCATGTTAGGTTGAAGCTTGGCAATGCCCTAACGTAGCTCCGTCCTTGCATATAAGTAGATTAGTTTTGAAATGAGTAAGGTGTCACCACTAGGTCGCAAGAGTCAGCGAGGGTCAAAGGTTAACAATGATCAATAGGTATAGGGTCTTGGAAACAGAGATCGGAAGAGCGTCGTGTGGAAAGAGTGTAGGCA
>CAVNYN010072303.1:16254-26986 GCA_963692815.1 Nyctanthes arbor-tristis
TGCATAAATTAGCACAATATGTGGGCTTATGCGTAATAAAACATGCCGATCTCCTAAGTTCTTACTGTGTTGTATGCATGGAAAAGTGAACCTTGAATCAATGAAATAACCTCCACAAATGTTCCAACATCAATTGTATGGAAACAAAACTAATTAGTGGGCTTCTAAATATACTAAATGAGATTGGGTTAGTATTATGATCATCCAAAAAAAATTTTGGGCATGTTAGGTTGAAGCTTGGCAATGCCCTAACGTAGCTCCGTCCTTGCATATAAGTAGATTAGTTTTGAAATGAGTAAGGTGTCACCACTAGGTCGCAAGAGTCAGCGAGGGTCAAAGGTTAACAATGATCAATAGGTATAGGGTCTTGGAAACAGGCCTTAAGTGCCTCACCTAACCCAACGGCCTGGCGACCTGACGACCAGAAAACCTGGAGACCTGATTCAGCAACCTAACGACGAACATCTTCTCCGAGCGCTCTTACGGTCCCGGGCGTCTGGGCGCCAAGACAAAGAGCTCGTAACGCCTCGACGTAGCGCCACGACTTAATGAGCTAGCCCACTAGATAGCAATATGGGAACCCACATGGGAAATCTTATCACGTACGGCTAATGGGACGCCAGTATTAAATGTGAAACGGTGGTTACCTGCCCCACACGTGGCTTAAACAACCATTAGCAAAAAAAGTGAAGGATTAACCCCTACTGATTTGACACTTACGTCATCCTTGTGAGTCCGACATTAAATACATGCAATTATTATTCCATGCAAACAAGTAAATGTATACTATAAATAGAGGCAAACAGAAGTGAGAAGGGGTTCGACACTCAAACCTCATTCTTCTTGTCTTTACACATTTATTGTCTTCCATTTATTACAAAAGTTAAAAAAACATACCTTGCCTTTTCTGCATTGATTGCTCATATCGACTCGAATACAAACTTCTTGCGAGTACAAATCTTATTTGTTGAGTCAAAAGCTAAATTTGGCATCAACAAATTGGTGCCGTCTGTGGAGAACTTACAAAAAGTTGTGTAAAGCAAACATCCAGAAAAATCTAACTTCCGGCAAAAGGACATGAGTGGAAGACGCTTCGAGAGTCAAAAGATAAGAACCAGTGATGTCAGACTGCCCCCGGGTTTCGAAAAAACCGGGCCATAGCCAGTGACGGCCCCTCACGACTGGCAGCAACAATAAAGACAGAAACCCTTCGGCGACAGGTGGAGGCCCTCGCTGAATAAGTGCGGCGGTTGCAATAGCATAACCGGCCAGCTACTCAACAACGCACAACGGGATCCTCTTCTCGTGGCAACTCTTCTTGGCGTGCTGAAAACGTCGAAAGATCTCCAGTAAGGGCTGACCCTCAAATGGAACATATCAGAAAGAGGCTAAGTTTTACTCCGTTCCAAAACTCCGGTCAGCCAGCTCCCAACGCGAGAGCTACACCACCTCCTGCGAGAAATACAGTCGGAAGCAGTGTGTTTACCAGGCTGCGGCCCCGCCTTCAGCAAGGTCCCAGGAGTCCAAAGTCACCAGAACCTATGCGACTGAGTGAATGAAGACAGAGGAGGAGAAGTCCTACGCCTACGAACTATGACAGTCATGCTTCTAGCTCGCATCCAGAGACACAGCGAGGCCAACAACCAGCCTTTCAGTAGATCCACGAGCTGGACGAGCTGAGGAAACAACTGAGCAACCTCGAATAGAAACAGTCCAAATGGAAAGTAGCAGACGACCTATGGGGAAGGCCATCCCCTTTTGACCCCTTCATCCGTGAAGCTGTCATGCCGTCCAAAATGAAGCTCCCTCAGATAGGGACCTACTGCAGAGAGTCAGACCCAATCGCTCACCTTCACCGATACATGTCCTGGATGGAGCTGTAGAACGCCACAGGAGACATCACGTGTAAACTTTTGTACTTACTTTGGAAGGTAACGCTCAGACTTGGTATGACAACTTAGCCCCAAGGTCCTTGCATAGCTTGGAGCAGCTCTTCTCTGAGTTCACTTCCCAATTTATGGGGTCCAAGGCCAGGGCTACCCCAAAGAGATGATGGGGACAATCAAGCAAGGGAAATTAGAACACTCAAAGGTTATTTAGGCCGCTTCAACAAACAGGTCATGACCATGGAAAAAGTGGCAGACGAATCGCTTCTGATCGCGGTAAAATCAGGCTTTTACAAAGACACCACTTTTGGTGGGCTATGCACAAAGATCCCCTGAGCACCTATAAGGAGCTTCTGAGGCTGGCTGAGAAGTACATTAGCACTGAGAAGGCCATTGAAGGAACTTCACGAGTCAAAAAAACCCCAAAGGAGGAAAAGAATGAACAAAAGGTAAAAAAGGACCCGCGACGTGGCGAGAAGTCTTCCAGTTCGTTCAAGCCCTTCACCAAGCTCAACGCCTCAGTTGAACACATCTTCAACGTCTTGCAAAATGATCCAATTTTGCCCTAGGCAAGGCCCTTAAAGAAGCCGCTGAAGGACGCCGACCGGTCCAGATACTGTAAGTGTCATCGGAGTGCGGGTCAGAACATGGACGAATGCAGGCATCTCAAACAATAGATCAAGAAGCTAATCAAATGGGGGTACCTGAGCGACTACGTGGCCAATCACCAAGGGCAGGATCGACAAGCTCATCCCTATGCAGACCTCAACGCCCAGCTCCCATGGAACCAAACTCTAGCCGAAATCCACGTACTTGTCAGCGGAAAAAACGGCATGGAGGGTTCCAAGAGATAGAAACAAGGCCTCGTGAGAGAAGTCTAGAGTTTTTCCCACTTGCTCACGGCGCAACCCCCCGTCTCTTGAACTAGCTCGAACAAGCTTCTCCAACGAAAATGCTTACGGCGTGTTACACCCTCACATAGACGCTCTGGTCATCACTATACCGGTCTCTGGCGTTAAAATCTACAAGACCTTGGTGGATAATGGTAGCACTGTGAACATCATTTATTGCCGGACTTTCCAGCAAATGAAAATAGACCCAAAGAGCTTAAGGCCATACGGTACCAGACCGCAGGGTTTCACTGGAGACTACGTGGAAGCGGATGGCCAGATCACACTCTTTGTCGAACTTGGGGACGAGCCCTGCAAAAGGAGAATAATGGCAGATTTCATTATAGTGGATGTACCTTCTAACCACAACACCTTTTTGGGTCGCCCAATTTTGTACGAGCTCAGAGCCGCGACCTCCATTCACCACTATGTCATGAAATTCCCAACTTGCTATGGGACGGCTATAGTTCGAGGCAACCAGCGGGCATCAAAGGAATGCAGTCTGGATTACACAGAAGAAACAACCGTCTTGACAGAAGTTCACACAATCAACCCCAGAGTCAATAGGCTGAAGTATCCATCACCCTTAAACTCCACACCCAAGTGTCAGTACGTAAGGCACAGCAGCAAGGTCAGAATAACTTCGTCATCCAGCCCTTGAAGGGGGAGATTCCCCCTACCGGGTCTTGAAGGTCAACCCATGCCAGGAAATGGAAAGAAAAAGAGTGGTGAAAGCCGGGTATTAATTCTACATTTTGTATTTTTTCAAATCTTTTGCATACCAATGGTTAGGTCATGGCTAAAAAATTAATACGCATATGTGCGTCAGCCATAATTTTGTGACCCGACAGTTAATTCAAAAGATGAATGTTTATTCTGATGTAACATCCCCCTCTTGACGCAAACACAAGGCGAATCCGCAACAGCCAAGTATATAGATCTACGATCTAAGTTGGAACAAGCTTCTAATTAGCGACTTAACACTTGACCATGACTAGAACAAGCTTTTAGTTTGCGCTTAAGTCGAGGAATTCACTCTCAACGACTAGAACAAGTTTTTAGTCCGCGCTCAAGTATACAAGTCTGCAATCTAATTTAGAACAAGCTTCTAACTAACGACCTGACACTTGATCATGACTAGAACAAGCTTTCAGTCCGCGCTCAAGTATACAGGTCTGCGATCTAAGTTAGAACAAGCTTTTAACTAGTACCTAACACTTGACCATGACTAGAACAAGCTTTTAGTCTGCGTTCAAGTCGAGGAATTCGCGCTCAACAACTAGAACAAGCTTTTAGTCAGCGCTCAAGTATACATGTCTGTGATCTAAGTTAGAACAAGTTTCTAACTAGCGACCTAACACTTGACCATGACTATAACAAGCTTTTAGTCTGTGCTCAAGTCGAGGAATTCGCGCTCAACGACTAGAGCAAGCTTTTAGTCCGCGCTCACGTATACAGGTCTGCAATCTAAGTTAGAACAAGCTTCTAACTAACGACCTAACACTTGACCATGACTAGAACAAGCTTTTAGTCTGCGCTCAAGTCGAGGAATTTGCACTCAACGACTAGAACAAGCTTTTATTTTGCGCTCAAGTATACATGTCCGCGATCTAAGTTAGAACAAGCTTCTAGAAGGGGATATGAAGACAATCCCATCGGAGCATCAGCAATGGACCTTTCATCAAGATATTGTTGTTTGTCCATATTTAAATTTCTACGCCAATCAAGTAACCTTGAAAAAATATTAAATTCTTCCAATTCAAAAACATTGCTTGAAGAATACATATTTTTATGCCACAATTTTGAGACATCCCTCAAAAGTAAAAACATTGTTCCAGTTCTCAATTGTTAAAACAGGCTACATGGTTGAGTGCAGAATTATAAGCCAAGAATCTGCAACAATTTCTAGTGATACATGTCTCAGACAATGACTATAATAAAAAAGCTTGCCAAACTGAAGTAATAAAGAACTTCAAATAATTATTCTGCCCAACGAAATATAACCAAATTTAAACAATAAAATGTAACTATAATTAAATTAAAGAACAATAACTATAATCAAATTAAAAAACAAATCTAAACTCTACAATTAGCATAATAATATATAACAGTTGAGCGTTGTGGGAATAACAGAACGTATTTTAGCATACACAACTAAACATTTAATCCATCAAATAACACTCATAAATGAAACAACCGGTACATAAAAAAGAATAAAGCAAAAAAATAATGTAAATGCTATTACACTGTTAAACAACTGTATTTGCATAGCTGTAGGACAAAAAGAGTACAAAAACAAAGCAAAAGATCCCCCGAATGAGTAAAAAAATAAGCCAAAAAATGAGAATGAGAGAGCAAAGTATCCACTTACTGTCAACCTTAAAAAAAGTAGTACTTTGGTAGTCTGTATCTACAACCCCTGTGCAAGGTCATATGGTAAAGAATAAGAAAAAATAGAAAAACAAAATGAAAAAGAATTAGCATTTTCGGATTGTAAATGATATTATTTCAGTCAAAAAGAAAGAAAACTCATCATCAAGAATGAATATTAAAGAAATTAAGGGAAAAATTAAACAACATTTGGTAGCAAATTGTAAGCTTAAAAATAATAGAGAAGAACAATTTAATTTCAGATAACACAATGCTTAAACCAAAGCTAAGTTAATAAGATGATGTTAACCTAAATTAACTTCATGATTAGAAAATAAATAAATAAAAGTGCACACGTATGTCACCAAAATTAACATTATTATTATATTATCATTATCTATATTTATTTTTCTTACCACTTAGTTGAATATGCTTGTGGTTACCACACTTCTTAGATTAGCAAATGTATATTAATAACTAAGGACATCCATGAACACTTGTTCTCAACTGAAAATATTTACTTTGCTCTCTCTAAATGTAACTAGGATGCAGATAGCTAACTTGAAGGCGAGAAAATGAAGACAATAGCAATTCCAGGCAATCATATCCACAATTAAAATTTGAGGCAACAACAATTGAAGAGCTCATTGCTAGAATTCTACAAATTAAATTTTAGGCAAAATGGACAACATCTTAAGCTCCCAAGTCCCAACCATTTATCTCTTTCTCTTCTTCCCCAGCTCGGCTGCTCTCCCTTTTTTCTTTAAACATTTTAAATATTTATGCTTCTTCTGAAAGCTACTTGAGAAGAGCTTGTGCACAATTATGTAATTGGTATTTTTACAAACATCATACATACACCGCAATTGATATCTTTCTTTTTTCTTTAATGAGTTCATCCTAATCATAAATAGACAAAAATACATTACTAAGCCAAAAAAAAAAAAAAAGAACACCCAATGATCGAAACGGAAAAAAGAAATAAACTACAATAAGAAACAAGAGGACAAATTGCTCCAACAATTGCAACCCCAAAACTTCAAATCACTCATCTTAACCCCTTCCAAGTCCCAATAGAAAGATTAGTATTAGAGCATGTTTGAGAATGGTTTTTCAGAAATCATTCCTTCCCAATGAAAAAACTAACCTTTAAGAAAAAGGCTCTCCAATGGATGGTAAAAAATAACCCAGGTAAAAAAAAAAAAAAGAAAAAACACATATTAAAAACTGTCCCTAAACTATCCCCCCTTATTCTTCATGCTGAGCTCTATGGAAAATTAATGGAAAAGAAAAAAATTGCCTGTTTTGGCATTAATATTACAAAGGAGAATAAAACCCATAACAAATCAAAGAAAATTCCGGCAAACGATATAAAGAAGTATACGTACCAAAATTGAATAAGGCTCGGAGACCATAGGTGAAAGTACATCTAAAGCAGCTTTAGAATAGAAGACTTCTTCAACCGAAAAAAAACCTCACCCGTGCATTTGTGTTTTGATGGATTAAATATAAGACCCAATTTCACCCCAGTTCAAACCCTAATTTAGAAATTAAATATAAAATCAGATAATAAATAGAAGAAGAGAATACAATATCAGAGAAGACACTGTCAATCTCGGCCCTAGTTTCACTATCCGCTGTCAATCCATTGTTTGGCCACGCCGCAATTGAATCAACTGATCCAGGCTTTGCAATACTTGTCGACTGAGTACTTAACTCATGAAATAACCGAATAGTGTTCTCCCTTCTTTGCAAAAATTACAGCAAAAAAACCAACAAAGGATCAAACACAAATATATCAAAGAATAATATAATTATGATAAATAAAAATGCCTTGAGAATTTGAAAGCACATGTGAGCTAGGTACTCCTAAAATATTATAATTTTTTTCTTTCTTGAAGTAGGAAATAGTTATGGAAAATCTTTTACCCCTGCGGTCGAGAGTATAGGGAATTTTATAAAAGTATGAGGCTATTATGAAGTAAATTTCAAGTGTGTATTAGATATCATGGCAAGTGAATAAGCCGTCTCATTAGCTTGACACCTAACAAACTTAATTGAATAATTACAACATCGTTGAAGCAAATATCTACAATATTGAATGATAAGCCCAAAAGTTGAAATACTGATGAATCTTGAGTGAGCAGTGTCAATCAAAATCTTAGCATCCGACTTAATAATGATGTCTTGAAAACCCATAGACCATAACCATATAATATGTTTTCGCCAACCTAACGCATTTACTTCCTTCGCCATAAGAAAACCAAGAATAAGCTTTGTTGAACAACAAACGAAATCCCTGGACAATCATTCTGTCACTAGTACTACCTTCTAAATGAAAAGTAGCTTCATCCACATTGCATTTGAAGATACTAGCCAGGGTTGGTATTGAGAATTCGGGTGTCATGTGTGATAATATAAAATGATATTCTTTTTATTTAACTAAGAACTATAGTAGAAGAAAAAAAAATCACGTCCCAATAATCCTATGCGGCTTTCTCTATTAAACCAAATCTGGTTTAGTAGAAGCAGTCAGATCGGCTTATTTGGCAGCCTAACCATCCCACCATGGAAAAAGGCGGCCATGCCAACAAACTCGACTGAAAATCATTAGCACTCGCGTGCCACCAAGAACAAATGGATTTGTTTATAATTTTTTGAACTATACTAGAAATAGAATGTTGACACAAGTTCGCCAGAGCCAAAATAGATAAGGGGAGGACAATACAGTTGATCAATCCAAGAAATTAACATGAAAGAGTCGCTTTGCAACAATTTCCCATCCCTCCAACAACGAAATCCACAAAATATCACACTCTGAATCCTCTTTTGTTCAACTATTACTGTCATTGCCATTATCTCTCCAAACCACCAAAAACCTAGCTCGAACTTAGAGCCACTTTGAGCAGAACTGATGCTGTTTTTTCAAGAACAAAAAGAAACAAGAACCCAGTCAACTAAGGTCGCAAAAAAGTTAAAATTCAAAGTGAAGTTGAAGAAAAGCAAGATGGAGGATGAGAAGAAGCTAGAATTTTCTTGGGTTTAGATGAGGACTATGAGGAAGATGAGGATGGTACGTCATTGGTCTCCTCCAATGAGTGCTCCGCCACGGTCGAATTTGGGGGTGATGGGGTTTACTGTTGAGCGAATTTCTCAGGTGGGGTGGGGGCGAGAACAAATTGAATCAAGAAGAGAATGAGGGTTATGGTTTAATTGGTGGGCCCAAAGACTTTTAAAAATGGGGAATCACATGATCTGGCTCCTAGAAACCCCTCTATTTTTTTTTCAAAACTTTTTCCTTTGTGGTATGTTTTTTTTTTTTAAACTTCATAGGTAGGACATATTTAGTTTTTTTTTTTTACAATAATTAGAAAAATTCAAATTTTTAACTCAATAACTTTTGCAAAATCTTTTTAAAAAATGGTGTCCTTCTGAACAAATGCAATTCTAGAATTTTTTCAAAAAATATTAACATTACACTTATAACTAGAAAAAAAGGTTTGGTGCCCCTAAGATGCATGAGATCCTAGCAAACATGTGTGCGCACTCCTACACATATATTAAGCATGCAAATTAAGGAATATATATATAGATATTACATCATGAATGTACAAAACTATTGTAACTATCTGAGTATATATGAGTTGATTACGGGTCAAATGCCACTCCCCCATTGTACTATCAACTTTAATAAGTTGTTTACTTCTATTGTGGAAGATTTCAATTTTTGATTTATATTAGTAACGAGGGACGAGACATACAAAACTAATGAGTTTGTTGGTTTTCAAAAGAGCATTGGAATATAGTTTCTCAATTATTCTTTATGTTTGAAATTCCAAAGTAGCCTTAGTATTTGATGCGGAGAAGGTCGATGATGTGGTACAAGACAAGGTATTGGCCTATCTAGACCGTTTTGACAATTTTTCATAACTTTTGCATGTGGTGTCTGATTTTTGCCCATAACACCATTCCAAAAAGCTCGCGATGAGATGAACAGGACTCGTGGCTTTGCCACGATGTGATGGATTTTGGGCATTCAAGATTGTTTATAAGGTCAAAACTGCAGTTTACTATGTTTTTGTCATGTTTTTCGTATTTTCGTTATTTGTTTTGTAAGTCCGGCCCATTAAGGGACCGCTGGCCCGTATAGGGTTTCTATTTATTTCGTCTTGTAGGGGTTTTTCCCATTGATTGACTTCGAATAAGAGTTGAGTGTTTTTGATTTGCAATCCTATTTCGTGAGTTGAGTGCGTTGTGGACTACGGTCCGCATCAGTTGGTATCAGAGCGTGAGACATAGTGGCACGAGGAAGAGGCAGAGGACGTGGTCAAGCAAATCGAAGAGACGACATTGAGCAGTTACGACAGCAAATGCAGTTGTTGACGGAACATGTGGTAGGGTTAGTGGAAATCGCTGGCCAGTTTCAGGGGGCTGCAGGTGGCCGCGCGGGTGGCCGTGCACCTGCAGTCGATCCTTCCCACTATAGAGGGGAAACCAACGAGGAGGATGTTGATGTCACTGTTGATGTCGGTTCACATCAAGCGCGGAGGCGTCGTCAGGATGTGGTCGGCGACTCTCGCCAATAGGAATCAGGGTTCAAGGTAGAAATCCTTGAATTCAGTGGAGGGTTGGAAGCTGATGAACTTTTAGATTGGCTTTGTGCAGTGGATGAGATATTTGAGTTCAAGAAAGTCCCAGAAAATAAGAGGGTGTCATTAGTGGCAACACATTTTCCTGGCAGGGCAGCCGCTTGGTGGCAGCAGTTGAGGGCGAGCCGTGAACAAAGAGGAAAGGAGAAAATCTGTGAGTCGAGTAAACTGAAGAAACAGCTGAAGGAGGCCTTCATTCCCTTCAATTATTCACGTTCTCTTTACCAGAGCCTACAAAACCTGAGACAGGGGTCTCAGACTATCGATGCTTATGCAACGGAGTTCTTTCAATTAGTTACGCGGAATGATCTTGAGGAATCCGAGGACCAGATGGTGGCTAGGTTTATTGGTGGCTTACGCTTGCCCTTTCAGGACACATTGAACGTGTTAGCCCCAATTTCTGTTTCTGAGGCTCATCAACGGGCCTTACAGTTGGAAAAACAATTGAACTGTCGTATGAATCAAGTTGGGGTGAACAATAATGTTGGCAGTGGGCATGGACAGTCGATATCTCTATCCGCTGGCACCTCTCAGTCCCTTGGCCCTTCCGAGGGGCGAGGTGCAACAAATACTAGTTATGGTTCTCGTGGAGATGGATTGAATGCAAGAGGTAAAGGTGGTGGTCTACGTTGCTATGGATGTGATGGCGTGGGTCATAGACGGTCTGAGTGTCCCACAGCAAACCGCAATGAGGGTCATCCTAGTTTGTTGTTGGGAGGTAGAATGAAAGACTCAGCTCCTATCGTCCCAAAAACTAGCGTTGCAAATGAGGTCGTTCTTGAAGGGGATACCGGCCCATTGTTGGTGGTTCGGTGTTCTTGTCTTACCCCAAAAGGAGCATCTGAAGATGCGCAGCGTCATAATATATTCCAGTCGACCTGCACCGTTGGAAGAAGGGTTTGCAAATCATCATTGATAGGGGAAACTGTGAGAATGT